>ML793091.1:354976-381991 GCA_009831015.1 Picea engelmannii
ACTAATCTAAATCACAACTAATGGCCTAAAGCCGACATAAATAAAATAACATTACTAATCTAATATGCCCCAATTAAGTGGTAATGAGCCAATATTAGGGCTTAACAATAAGTCTTTACTTTCACTGTAAATAAAAATAGGTTTGTTGGTTTCATAAAAAAAAAAATATAAAAATAAGTAACTCGTAGATTTCTGATCTACAAAAGTTTATGACATCTCTCATGTTTATTTTCATTGCAGGATACCAGTTGATGGTCCATAGATAAGTTCTATCAGAAACCGATGCTCATGTTTCAAAACATTGGATTTCTCTCGAAACATGTGATAAATAGATAGTTTATTTGGTTGAAAATATAGATAAAATCTAAGGTATGAACTTCTTCCCTACTGACCCAAGTTAAATTTTCAAGGAGATATCACAAGGTATGACAGAAGTTTCATCTATACAAATGTTGTCACCTAATCTACAACCAAAGGAACATAAAATTATGTTTTAACTCTCAAGAGTTTTCTTTGGATAAAATAAAATTAAAAATCAAATCAAATCAAAAAATGAAATTAAATTTATAATAATAAAGTAAGCAATAAAAAGACCTTAAATAAAAGAATTCAAGAATCCATAAGCACACTCGCATAGGAATGATCGTTTTCATGGTAGAACATCTGAATCCTCATTCTTTTTTTCCTGTTTATCCTCAAGCTAGATTTTTCTGCGATTCTAAATATCATTTCTTGATATTCATCGAGGAAAAGGGACTTCACCTTAACTCTGAGAGCTCAGAAACAAGTTTTCAACATGATAATAGGAAAAGAGTCCTTATGGTTCCTCTCAATTTAACTGAAATAAAGTATGTTTGGGATAACCCTAACTACTTTAGCTTTTCTAACAGATTTAGATTGATTAGTTTCACTCAAGTAATGTCCCTGGAAATTAAAATTTCCCCTTGAAAACTTCTTGTAAGTGAAGGTGTTTTGAAAGTCAGAAGAATATTAGTCCAGAGTAATCAAAGTGAGTTAACAGACCTCTGATGCTAAATTATAAACATATGTCATCCAGGGTATATTGTATACAAATTGATTTCCCCCACTTCATGTTTTAAAATATAAGTCAGATGGTGAAAGGAAATTCATAAAATGATTGCCCCCATCTAGTCCAAAAAAGAGATGATGAAAGGAAATTCATTAAATGGTTGACCTCATCTCGACATTTAAATGCAAAATTACTGATTGAAGTGGTGAAAGGAAATTCAATATGGGAATTAGATAAATTCATCGAGGTACTAAACAAGCTCGCTGGCAGTGAAGCAATGTCTACAATATTGGCAAGATTGTTATACATGTATTATAATGCACTCTAGTAACTAGTTCTCTTTTTCGACTAGATCTACATTCTAATCCAACACGGGAATCCATGACTAAAACATTAAAATTACTTTGCCTTGATACGAACAAAATTGAACAAAGTCTGATAGATCAATTAAGGTTTTTGTATTATCTTAATCAAATCTGAAATCAGTTTTAAGAAAAGGAATCCATTAATAAGCCTAAACTCGAGATCGATGATTGATTAAGTTTTGAATTTTTTCAAAGATATGGATGAAGTCCAAAGTCCGTCTGTGTGTCATTTTTTAGAATGTGTTTCACAGAAATGAAATAATGACTCCATTTACCCAATAAACGCTACTTGGTCTACTATTTTTCTGCGTCTCATAGGGAGACGAGATCCCTAGATGGAGCCTATGTTGGAACACATATATACTTATAAAACTTTAGACTTTAATATATTTCATTCTCATTTAAATAAAAATAGCGTGCACTTAATTCTCACTGTTGATGAAGTCTCCCATTTAATCAAACGATATTAATCTCTTAAGAATTATGGATCTGCCTACTCGTTAACGAGTCAAATAACTAAAAGACTACATTCAAAAAATTGGGTTTCGGAGTTTAAAAAATGCAAGCTTTTCAACATACAACAATTCCAAAGTCCCGATAGCCCAAATCACGAAATCATCTTAAGCTCTAAACCAAATTAATTAATAATTAAGAATGATTAACAGTTAATTAATCATGTCATGATTTCGTGTTTCAATAATCTTGCATGCAACGACTATCAAAGTCCCGATAGTTGAAGTCACAAAATAATCTTAAGCATTAAACTAGATTAATTACTATTTAAAAAATGATTAACGGTTAATTAATCATATCGTGATTTCACATTTCATAGATCCTGCCTCGAAATACTTTCAAAGTCTGAATAGACGAAATCACAAAACTGTCTTATATTGATCACGATTATTTGAAGGGGTTAAACATGATTAAAGTTAATTAATCACATCGTGATTTCACGTTTTGGGGATTATACCTTGAAATGTCTTAGGATATCCCGATATCCGAAGTCGCAAAATTTTATTAACGATAAGTGTGATTAACTAACGCATTAATGATGATTATCACGTAATTAATCCTTCACTAAATACAGACTCAGATAAATTCAAATTTCATCTATGCTTTTCCCGAAAATTAATGACATTAATAACTGATTTACAACAATCATTCCAAGTGAGATCTTAAACCACCACCGAAATATTATTCATTAAGGAAAAGTAAATGCCTCATCAGTAGAAGTATTGGCAAATTGACACAATTAAAGGAAAAGGATATTGAATTTCAAATATCATTGTGTGTTTTCACTAAGCAGTAAGTTTTCAAGGTAATAAACTTTGTGCATTTCTTGTGACAAATAACAGAGCTCTGAGACCTGATACCATGGATCCTTGAAAAGAAACTAAAGCGCTTGGCGAAGGATCAAGCCAGAGCACAGATATCATTTCTGACACCTTGCCCAGAAGCATAGGCATCGTTAAATCATGGACGCAAGTGTTCAATATTCTATAGTATGAATTGGTCAATTACTCGGACGAATCAGGTGATGATGAGACAAAGGACCTATCTACCAAATAAAAAAGTGTTTCCCAGTCAGAGCCACATGATATAGCGACGAGGCCTAGGCTCTTGCCTTACAACAATATGGTCAGTTGGGTGTTAGAGAATGTCGATATCCCTACCAGAACCATTTTCAATTCACAAAAGGTTTTTGTTGGGTCTTTCCGTCCACAACATCTACAAGTGATGTATAAATTTTATTCGGTATCCAATTTTGTTTGCAATGCCAGTTTCTTAGTAGATTTTGACAAGAAGGAATGTGCCCAATATGGAAAAAACCTTCCCAACTTAATTAAGCACTGGTACTCTCACCCCGAGAAGTTCAGAGCCGACTCCCATGGAGTATACATAGTTTCTTCATTATAAACTCACATAATGTATATAGAAATGATTATGTGTAGACTCTATGGGAAAGAAGACACAACCCATTTCTTTTTACAGTGGGTTCCCATTATGCACACAATGGCCGAGGGTTATTCTTTTGATTGGGCTAGGATATTGTCAGACAGTTTGGTTAAACAGATTACAGCCTATCAGTCACTAAAATCCAAGGGGAAACCGACCCAATTTTTCATGTTGGCTTATATCATGGATGTCGTATGTTTTATCACACCTTTTCCACTGATGGGCTGGACCTGGACTCCAAATAGTGTTGAACCCATACATATTTATCATTCGAAGCTTTGGGAATACAAGGAGAAATATTTCTTTTATAAAATTTGCAACTGCGTGGTGGTGTCGATGCACACCGCTATATATGGTTACCCACCTCCCAGAATTTCTGACAAAATTGTGACTAATTTGGGCAAGATAGAAGACTAGTACATCGAGGAGAATTTATCCTATCATAGGGTTTCGGCTATTTGATTCCTCCACATGCTCTACCTAAATTTTTAACAGACTGATTGGTGTGCCACGAAGTAGCACATCAAATTGTGCTTGGAGGAATTGGTAAGGAGCTCAAAGCAGTATAGAAAAAGGTATGGCCATCATTTCCCCTACATATTGGTATGTTTTCTCTACTAGATTTTGGTCATTCGAAAGTGGAGGTCGCGGCCCTACGAGAAATCAAACTCGTCGATATTGAATTCAATAATCATGATCCGCATGGCCAACTACAACCTGAAAATGATATGAACATGAAGATTCTCCTCAGGATGAAATATTCTGAGAAGTGAGATCTTATCAAGAGGTTTTGAATCGAATTCAATATCTGACACCAGATAAAATGGCCGAGTTTTATAATTTCCAGAAACATCGAAGAAATAGCCTCCAAAAGGTATTGCAAGGGGAAATCTTGACACCTCCATCCAAACAACAAACGAATACCCAAGGGTTAGAAACAGGGAGATCTAGTGGACAGGATGCCCAAGACAATTTGGAGGAAATT
Source organism: Picea engelmannii (assembly GCA_009831015.1). NCBI lineage: Eukaryota > Viridiplantae > Streptophyta > Pinopsida > Pinales > Pinaceae > Picea > Picea engelmannii. Next base: position 359,313 of record ML793091.1, read on the forward strand.
GAGGCCTTAATAAATAAGGCAGAAGAAAAGCCACATCCCACATCGAGTAAACCAACAACTGACACATCTAGGAAGTAGAGATCCATTGAGATAGGAATTCCTATCCAATATGTCACACCTCTACAGTTCAGTAGAGGGAACATGATGGACGAAGTTGTATTCATAGGAGACCTTACACCTATTTCAGCAGCAGAGATTCCTCTTCTAGAATTCTTCTTTAGTAAGAAGAGAAGGGTTTTGGTAAAGAGAGAAACACATCAGAAGGAGGGCGCAACTATTAAAAGACATAGGGTTATATTACATGAGAAGTCCCTAGAATAAGAAGACTTCACTGCAGAGGTCATAGGCTTGTTGGGATCTTTTGCGATGGAAAACTAGTTTTCAGTGAGCAACCTAAAGGAGAAGTTGAAGAAAAAAGATATATTGATAGCCCAATTGCAAAATCAAGTGAAAACAGTGGAAAATAATGTTAGGAGTGAGATCAAAAAGGATTTAAAACATATTAGAGCCAATGATAGACAAGAAATCCAACAACTCAAATCTGGTCTTGATGAGAAGCAGAAAAAGTCACAAACAAGCGATGAATTAGTCGGACAACTGTAAGTGAAGGTAAGTTTGACTGAAAAAATTGTAGTGGATATATTATCTTTCCAAACCCAAACTCTAGAGGTACATAAGGAACTGGAATCAACACAACGAATCCTTTTCAATAAGGTGGAAGCTATCCAAAACCATTTTCAGGTGGTAAATCAAGACTTAGATAGTAGTTTTTTAATGGAGAGAGAGGTTATTTCCTCTCAGACCGATTTCCAAGAATAAGTTGTGTCGTCGGTAAGAGAAGGAGCATCTATGGTTTCTAGGTTATCTGTTTTGGAGCAAATCATAGGCGATATAATATTGAAGGCCTGGGAAGCCAACATAGTCGAAAGTAAAAAGATGGCTAAGGAAGTCAAAGAGGCTTGTGAAGAATCTTTTCATTCATTTGACATAGAGTCATTAGGCCTTGAAAAAGATAGTATCTTTGAAGTACTAGGACAAGTTGATATAGAGAAACATCAACTTAACATTAAGACCAACATGGAAGAGGCTCGGGATGAAATCTTACAATTAAAGAAGATTGATATTACTCAGATAAATAGATGGCTAGTGAAGCCTAGTTTGCAGTTACATTCTATAGCTTCAGAAGATAGGAGAATGGAAAATAGATTGCCTCAATTAGAAAATAAATATTATGCTTTTGAGGAAAATGAATTCACAGAACCCTCCAAGCTGGTGGTACAATTTGTGATCAAATGTGTTAAATGTATCGAACAAGGAAAAAACAACACCTCCGAGAACCCATGAGGTAGTCTGTACACATCATCTGTAAAGATCATGATTAGAGATTATCTATTTCTAAGCTTGACAACATGAAAGAAAAATGCCTCTGCCAACATGATTGTTGGTTTCCAGGTATGAACGATTTATTCACCCTTTTCCTACATTAATTTATCAATCTGGGTGCGTATCCTTTCAAGGCAACACACAAGGTATATGCAGGGGCAAGAGTACAATTTTCTTTGGCCAAGGGTTCATGATTAAGATTCAAAGCATTACTATCATACTGGATTAAATACAACATTCGAAAATTAATCATAAGATTCACACACTGTAACAACAAGCATAAACTGATAAATAACACACACAAAAAGACACAACACCTGATCAGAAGAGTGGGCCCAACTCTTTGATGAGGGATGCATTAAGCACAACGAATATGAAGATAGAAAAATAGATAGTGTTTTATAAATCTGAAAAGGGTTATTACAATCTCAATGGGGACATCCCCATTTATAGGAATAAACTGTATTTTATACATCGAGAGGGAGAACAACCTCTTTCCCCAAAACTTGGTAACCATATCCCCAAAAATATACATTAGTTGGAATGGCACCAGTACCAAATAGAGAAGATCAGTGAGATCCCCAAGATGGTTCAGGGATCTGTGACTCCAGCTGCGCAGCCTCCTTATGTTTTGGTTGTTGTTGTGAATAGAGGATCTGCCCCAGGATGAAGCCTTGGTCCTGTTCTCCAGAAGTTGCGGTCAAACATTTGTTTTAGTGCTGCGAATAGGCAAAACTCCGTGACTTTATTTCATTAATAAAATATTCCAATAGACAAGGAAGGGGTATTTACCTTACAAGTTTAGCATAGTAAACATAGGTAAATAAGTGCAAAAAGGTCAAAAAGGTAATGGAAATGCAGTAGAAACATAACCCAATTTGGTGCCCAACATCTCCCCCCAACTAGCCTTCTGCATGCCCTCATGTAGTTCCCTGCCTCTGCAGGTTTGGATTTCGCTAACTTTTGGATTCCTGAAAATGGGTGAGATCATATTCTTCAGCCATATTTTTCCCTGGAAATTAAAAACCACTTGAAAGGTGAACTTCTTCCACCAATCTTTCAGGATGATATACATTGGAGAGTAATCTTCTACTGGAAACCAAATAGTGGGAAACTGAAACCAGAGTCCCATCCATCAGACCCCGCTTGTTCGGACACATGCCACATATATGGGCACTCTGGAGAGAACTCGTGCAAAATTTGGTGCCCCAAAAGGTTCCATGTTTCAGACAGCCGTAGGTGTCATCATCCACCTTTTCTGACAACAATCAAGGGCCTGTTCATGAAATGTGACTATTTTCTTAACGCAAAGATCAAGGCACCAATTTTGTGTCCTCAACATTCTGTCTCTAATCGCATCAATTCCCAAAAAGATGTTGTGTTTAGTGAACATGGTGACTCACCTTTCAGGTTCTTCTCTTACTATAAATGGCTTTATAACCTGATTAGATTCAAATGTGTTAAAAGCCTTCTACCAGCTAATCTAGTTGAAAGTGTAAGAGGTGAGGGCCCTTAAATGAATGTCTCCCACATACAGGACCAGATGGAATTATCTGTCTAGGCACAACAGATATCCATGCAGGTAAAATTCACATATCAAATGTTGAGTTAGCACTTCGTGGTACCTCACTATTCAGAGGAATTGTACACCATTTTCTATTTTATAACTAATCTCGTTTTTTATGCTCTCCATGAAGAATAAAATAAAACTTTCATGTAAAAATAAATAATAATAAGAAGCAGGGGGCGACATGCCATCACCTCTTGTGCCAAATTAAACATTTGCTCCTTATCAGTTTGCATCTCTTCCACTTGCTTTTCCAGGTGCTCCATCTTGAGCTATTGCTTTGAATTCCTTAGTCTCATGATGTCTATACACTCCACATATTCAAAAATAGTTGTGGAGGATCATTCCTGAGTTCTTCTGACCTCATTTTGATACTGAGCCACAATAGATTTCCAAGTCTGCACTTTGACCGTTAAGGCATACTCACAGTCTTCAAACAATCGCTCGGTCGGGCTTGTTTGAGTAGTAACAAAGGTTATGGCTACCTAGTCCATCTGAGTCTCTGTTTCTACTCCTATGGCCTTGTACTTTCTAGCTTTTTGCTTGTATTTCTTCATCCACTCCTACATTTTATGTACCTGTTTCCTTAGTTTCTTGACCTCCATCTTAAGCCGCATTGTCTCTTTAAAATGTAGCTGATGTTTTTGTTTGACTGGGAGTCTTACGACCTTCTCGCCTGGATCTTCCATTGGCTCATTCATCAAGACCACTTCCCTTGGTCCCTCCTCTTTTCCTACAGCTATTTCCTCTTGTTGCACACTCACTGTGACTGGTGGTGCCCTTGTGAGATGCTCTCCTGCTAATGTGTTTGTTTAAGTATCATCCACCCCACACGGTTGTGGATTTTGCGATAGAATTGGAAGAATGGCGAGATCTTCTTCTGTGTGCCAAAGGGAACGAGTTTGACTTGCTCCTCTTTGAATAAAGGAGAAAAAGGAGAACTAGCAGGGATCTTCAATATCCGGTCCTAAGGTCGATGTTGGTTCTTGTGGTTCAGTGCCAACCTCACACCCTAGTTCTCCCAACACTTCTTCCATGAGCTCTATGGTCAGGGTGGTCATGACCTCTTCTTCATTCTGGTTATCCTCCTCCATTGACTCCATGGTGACAAGAGGTTCCTGTGGAGTACCATCGGTCGCAATATCGATCAATTCACCCGCTCCTATCTGTTTTGACATCTCTTCTGTGGTTATCATGCTATCAAAATGCTCTGCTAGTTCCACAGGCGAGGCTGGTTCTTGTGGGATAGCCTCGGTCGTGGTACTAGTGGGCCTTTTTATGTCAACTTACGCATCTTCCATTGGTTCCATGGTTTAGGCTTTCTCTTGGGGAGAAGCCTCTTCTTCAAATGCTTCAACTTCTATCTCCATCTCTTCTGGTTCCTCCTGGTCAACATAGTCATCTTCTCCTGCATTTTCCTCCTCTGTGGCTTCTGGTTTATCTTCCCTAGCAGCCACAGTGGCTACTACTTCTTCCTCTATGGAATCCTAAAATAGTTCCCACGGGATCAGGATTCATCTAATGGCATTCATTACTAATAGCTAAACCAACCCATGGTAGGTGATGAATGCCAATACCTGTCGTGACTCCTGAGCCAAATGTGCCATTAGGTGAAGGCTTCTCAATAAGAAATAAGGCGCATTCAGTGAGAAAGCCTCTGCTTGGGGCAATCGCAGGTGAGTTAGTATTTAGAGATGGTATTTGAATATGGTGGAGTATCTCCCCTCGCAAGTCATATATCTCATGAAAAACTCTGCTACTTCTTTCCATGGATGCAACAGCAAATTTCGGTCATATCCTCGACCCTTCTACACGATGCTTTCTCCTTCCTGTAAAAAGGATTTGGGAAAATTCGGAAGGATAGACCTTCTTGAAAACCATCGTTGTCCATTTTGAGGGAGTCCACTGACTTCTGCGATGGATTCCTCTGTCACAGGAATTTCAATTCTGCGGACCCGAGAGCTTCCTTCTCTCAGGTTGAGTGCAAACTCTACCACAATTTCTTTGTTCGACCCTTTTAACCTGTCAAAATAAACATTCCATCCTGCATTCTCAAAGACATACCATACCTCCTGATTGTCCTGAACTTTCATTGTTTCTTTAGGCTCATGTCGGATAGATCGTCCACCCATTGCTGCAGAGGCGAAGTCAGCACAACGAATGCTAGGGGAAAATAATAGGGCTCCAAACTATTGGCAACTGAAATAATGTCATATCTCTTTTGGGAACTGTTGCAGCCTCCTTTGTTTTTTCTAGCCCATCACAAATTTCATTCTTAATGCTTGAAATTGAAAGATGGTTTTCGTATTTTCCCTTTGTGGTTTCAAAATATCTGAAGCTTTATCACACGAGCATCAATGATTATTATACTCTCTAGGCGAGTCCTACCTTTCGTAAAAATGTTTCCTCTTTTTTTCTACCTTGGGATCTCCTAGGTAGGATGCTATAAGTCACGTAGTTCACACGTCCCGAGCAACGAAACGACAAAATCATTTTAAATTTTTACCTAGGGCAGTAACGGGAGTAAAGTTTTCCTAAACCGTGATTAAACGTCATCGGGTTTTCGCACCTTGGCATTCACCAAATCCAAAAGTTTATTTTTGTAGCCCTGATAGCCGAGAACATGAAGTCCTTATTTTAGTAACCCATGTCAAGGTTAAAAGTAAAAGCTAAACCATGGTAAAAGTCTTGTCAACAATTCGCCACTCAGTGTTTTCTTTTTAAAAAGTTACATCGTCTAAACCCCGACTCGTGAAATCATGATAAGGGTGTGAACATAATTAATTAATCACTTAATCCAAGTTTATCTTCCCTTTTAATTAAGTCATGTTATCATGATCTCGTGGTTTTGCAGCTCGACATGCAGACTTCCCGGAAACTTACCTTCGAAGCTTCGAGCCGCGATACGACGAATATAAATAATAATGAAATTAATTAAGCTCCTAATCATAATCATGTTTTTTATTAATCAAAATCAATCGTCACATTTTTGGGCGTTAGAGGTTCAAAAGGTTAAAGAAAACTTCCTGATACAACGAGTGGTGAAAGATTAATTAACGTTGCTAAAACCAGACTAATTAAGCTAAATCAATACATATCCCGTGTTTCGATGCTTGCACGATTTATGAGGTAGCCTTATTCTTTCCATACACCAAATGACATTTTAGACCGACAAATTTATGACATTAATGAGGAAATAGGGTAAATCGATGAATAACGATCGAATTTTTATGGATAAATTTATTTCTAAACACGATTTGACAGACCTATTCTGAAAGGTACCGAGTTTTCGAATATATATAAGAGTTGTTATGCATTTTAACAAATTCACTTCTACATTACGCAGAGTACATTATCTCTGAGCAAGATGACTTCTGTATGTATACGTATTTCTATCACAAGAAGAGCTAAAGCACAATCTCCAGCCATGGCTCCGCGAAAAGCATTCAAAGCGAGTGTTGAGGCTTTGGGACAAGTCTCGAACAACATTACTGATACTTCACCTCCAAGTATCAACTTGGTCCCGAATTGTTTGTTCGTTTCAGATGTTCTGCAGGATGAATTGGTGGATTATTCTGATGATTCCAGCGACAACGAAAAATATGATATAACCACCAAGTATAAGATCGTCATCCAATACGGAATGCACAAAGTAGTAGCTAGGCCACGATTGCTTCCATATTATGACATGGTCTGATGGGCATTAGACCATGTGGAAATACTGACCAGAACCATCATGAATGAGCAGAAAGTCACCATCAATACTTTTAGGCCCGAACATCTGCAAGCCATGTATAATATTCCCACAACATCCGACTACACATATGGCACTGAATTCTTGGACGATTTCAAGTAGAAGGAATGCGTATAGTATGATAAAACCATGTCCAATTTAATAAGAGATTGGGTTTCGCACGCCATGAAGTTCAGAGTTGATAGCCATGGCATATATTCAATAGCTTCCTTAGAACCATAGTACAAGTATGTTTGGATGATGACATGTAGGTTATACGAGAGAGAGAACACCTCACATTTTTTTCTTCTGTGCGTGCCTCTAATGTTTCGGGTCACCGAAAGCGGTTCCTTCAACTGGGAGAAAATGTTGTCTGATAGCTTGGCCAGTTGGGTCACAGAGTATCGGGCACAAAAAGAGAGTGGAAATGCGTCTTCATTTTTCATGTCTGCATACATTATGGACACCATGTGTTTTTTAACACCATTTCCCTTAATGAGTTGGAGTTGGACCCCAGCAGAAGACAAGGCTATCCATGTTTATCATGCAAAATTGTGGGAAAACAAAGCGGCAAATTTTGTGTATGAAATCTTCAACTGGGTGATAGTTCCCTTGTATGTCACTATTTTTAGTCACCCACCACCCAGGATCTCAGACAGTATAGTAACAAATCTGAGCAGCATAGAAGACTGGTATGAAGAAGAAAAATTTTCATACCTCAGATTTTTTGGGGATTCTATTCCCCCGCATGCATTACCATTGTTCATTCCTGACAAACTAGCTTGTCATGAGGTTGCCAGACAAACTGTAATTAGTGGTATAAGTAAGGAGATTAAAGGATACTCAAAGAAGGTATGGCCACCTTTTCTTGTTCATTTAAATTCTTATTCTTTATTAGATTTTGGGCATGCCAAAGCTGAGGTAGCAGCCCTGGAATACCTAAACTTGGTCCTCATTGAATACAAGAAGCACGATCTGCAAAGGGTCGTGAACAATCATTTAGCCAGTTGTGGGATCAAGAGAATTGAGCACGAGAATTCACCCTCGGATGACATTTTCTGAGGTGCAAGGTCCTATGCCTAGATTCTATCTCGGATACAAACCTTGGCACCCGAGGAAAGAGCTGATGTTCTAAAGTTCCAGGAACATCGATGCAGTTGTCTTCTCGCAGTGTTGCGGGGTGAGAGTCCGAGTGTGGCAGAGGCAAAACAAAGAGATGTTAAAGGCTCTAAGGATGCGACTCCCAATCAAGAAAAACACCAGGATGAGAAAGAGAAAACTAAGAGTCCAAAAATAGAGACAAATACTCCGGAAGCACCAAAGAAGCAGAGTCCGGTTACTACTCCGGGAAAATTGGCGAAGCAGATCAGAGAATCTATCACATCAGTTACTCCCTTGCAGTCAACTCAGGGAAATATTGACGCAGCATGGATCTTCAATGAAGAGTTGAGGCCTATAAGGGTAGAAGATCTCCCTCCGAATGAGTTCTTTTTTGATAAGAAGAGAAAGGCAGTGGTAAAGAGGGAATTCTATCGGGAAGGAGAGTCAACAGCCAAGAAATACAAAGTCATAACTGATGGGAAGGACAAGAAGAATGAACAATTCACGACTGAAATAGTAGGTACATTAGGAGCATATGCCTCGGTAAACCAATTCTCAGTCGGGCTTTTGAAAAACCATCTTAAACGAAAAAATCGCCTCATCAAGACCCTTGAAGCCAAACTAGCCACAGCAATAGAAACTGCCAAAGACCAAGTGAGCGTGGGAATAGAGCAGGCCAGGTTGGCTGATAAAAATGAGATAGAGCTACTCAAGACTAATCTCGAGCAAGGACAACTGGTGGTCCGAGAAAGTCAGATGCAAGCGAGCCAGCAAAGGGATTTGATCCAACAACTGCAGGCTAGGGTGGAAATCGTTGAAAGAAAAGTGATAGATATCGGGATGTTTTGGTCCCAGGCAATGGAGATTCAGAGCAGAGTCTTTGCGGCCCAAGGAAATTTACTCAGCAAGGTAGGGGAGATTTGGGACAATTTCTTGCTGGTTAATCAAGTTTTGGAGAACTTATCTGCCAAAGAAAGGGAAGCTGGAGCAGCAAGGGTCACCTTCCAAGAGGGTGTGATAGCCACAAACAACAGGGATTTGGGAAGCACTCCTAGGTTCACCATTTCAGAGCAGACCAGAGGAAACATTCTATTAAAGGAATGGGAGCACAGCATCTCGGAAGGCAAGTTGCAAGCCAAAAGGGTAACAAATTCCTTAGAAGAGGCCTTTAGTTCTATAGATGGCGATCTGCTAGGCATTGATAGTGGAGGTAATGTCGAGGTGTTGATGCAAATGAATATGGAAAAAATCTCGCTTGATCTAAAGGAAAAAGAGGAAAGAGATTCGACGGAGATCTCCCAAGTGACTATGGCGGACATAGTCCAAATAGACAAATGTATGATTAAACCAAGCGTGCAATTATGCACTATCGACATCATAGACAGACAGATGGGAGACAGGCTGTCGAAATTATCCTGAGATTGTTACTCTTTTGAAGCCAACTATCAAGTAGAACCATCGAGGCTGATATCTCAGCTGGTTGAAAGATGTGTCACCTGTACCGAGCATGCACGAGGACAAACTTCTGGCACCAAGTGAAGACAGAGAAGAAGAAATGGAGCGATTTCTCTCCTTCCTATCATAACTTAATTTTTTGTAATGACTGAGATTCTATCTTATTGTAAAACTATATAAATATACAATAGAAAGAAAAAGAACAGAGGCTGGACCTTTTTGTGTCGATTGTAACAGAGTTTTACATTTTGAGAGTTAATACAAAGAAAATCTGAAGATTCTCAATTCCGTCACGACTATGTTATGAGTTTGTTTTCTTGTATCTCATATTTCATTTCATTTCATATTCCCAACTGATGAATGCTTCGTTATAATTTAGTACGACCACTACTATAACGAATGAATTTTGGTTTTCTATAATTGTTTACTGTTTTTCCTCTATACCGGCTATCATCAGGTGTAAGACCAGTCAACACTTTCAGAATTCTATATATATTTTATGCTACATCGAGTTATTTCCTTACAGTTTTCCTCTCCTATTTATACGTGAGATTCTCCCTTGATAGGATCCTTACATCATAGACAGCTAAATTTTTTTCTCCCACCTCGTACATTTTATTAAGATATAACTCAATTATGGGAAAGATCCTTTGATTTGCACCCTATTTTATTTCTGAAACCATAAATTCTCTTTTATACGACCAAATTGAGACAACACTTAATTTCTCTCCGAAGTTTTTCTTATTTTACTGTTCCTCCATGATTGTCCCTGTACCAACACAACCTAATATCAAACTCGGATTATCAAATCAAACACACATTTCCTTAAACCTTTTCGACACTATTCTTAAAATAGCTACTACCCGGGTTGAACTCGAACATTCATGGGTAGTGATTGAACATGATATAACCATCCAGGAACAATTGGAAGCTAGACAACGCCAACGTAGAAATACTCCTTAGTTTCCTTTGCCGAAGGTTGACGTTTCTCTATTCTCCACCCTTTACACAATTTCAGATGCCTAGACATTGTACTTATAAGCCTTAAGTACAGACTCTGGAACAACATCTTTCTGGCACCGTTGCCGGGGACCAAAGTTACAAAATCTTTTTCCCTGGGAAAATGACATTTGTTTTTTGTTGAAAGTATTACCCTTTGATAGTGAACAAAGAGTACACACCCTTTTAAGAATTTTCAATCTTTCACTTGGTGTCTCCACAAATAATAAACTGGCATTCGGTCGAAGGAATACCAGACAAAACCCAGATGGTAAGTAGATTACACCCGTTACCGATCCCGAGAAGATTCTAAAGGCGAGAGGATCTCTTAAGACAACCGCTACAGTTTACAAACTTAAAACCCCACAACTAAAGACTAAGAGTTCTTCTGAACCCTCAACTTCACGCAATCCTCTTCTAGATACTAAAGTTTTAACGCCAAACTACTCCAAAGTTAGGAATGAGATTCATCTGATAATCCCCTTAGTACACAAAGGAAAGGGCCCTCTTGAAAGTTCGTTGGCTGTTAACATACCATCTTTCCTTTAGTTAAATTTCCCGACCTCACCAAATTCTAAAGAGTGTGTTACACATTCAGTTTCCACACCCGTCGGTTATCCTGATTTCGTCTCTTGCAAATCCGAGGAACCGAGTCCTTTCGTTCCTTATCTTTCCTCATCGGATTTTCCTCTTCGCGAAGAAAATAAAGATTCGCTTTTAATTTTCTGAAACCCCCTTTACAAATTTCCACAAATAACGATGGAAGCCACTATAGGAGGAGGTGGAGGGTTTATAGGAGGAGGTGGAGGGTTTATCAGAGGAGGAGGGGGAGGAGCCCCTCTAGGAGGAGATGGAGGCCAAGGGCCTACCCCCCCTCCCAGAGTGTTTGCGAAATTAGCAGCTATATATGCTCCCTTAGTATTGCCCGTCCCTCTACACGACCTTCCCGAAAATTACATAAAAAATTTACCAAAATTCATCGGGGAAGGGGATCAGACCGCGACCGAACATATTAATTTTTTTGATCAATTTGCAGATATCCTAGGTATCGAACATGAGGACGTATATTCGAGACTTCTTGTCCAAACATTCGAAGGCTAGGTCCGAACTTGGTTTTGAAGCCTACCCGCAGCATCTATATTGTCCTATGACGCTTTGGAAGATGCTTTCCTCAGACAATGGGGCAAGAGAAAAGACCATCTATATTATTTAACCGAATTTGGGTCTTTAAGAAAAAAGAATTCAAAAACAGTCATGGAATTTATTCAAAGATTCAAAAAACTATATAACAAAATTCCAGCCAAGGTTAAACCGTCCCAACCCGCGGCCAAAGTAACTTTTGTCGGAGCTTTCGAACCGGATTTTTCACTCCTTTTGCGAGAAAGAAGGGGAGCCACCCTAAACCGAATGCAGGATGATGTGGTAGAAATAGAGTCTAATATGATGGCTTTGGGTAAGATTAAAGCTAAATTAGAAATGGGAAACCAAGAAACTAAACGCTTTAGAGAACAAGTTGGTCCATCAGGTTCTAATAGATCCTCAGATGATAGGGTAGAAGATATGGCCAGAGTAATTAAAGAACTGTCAAATAAAATATCCAGAATGGAGCTCGAACAAGCCAAATTTGATTCTTTCCCCAAAAAGGATTTCAAGAGGAACCCCAACCCCCTGAACCAGCAAAGACAAATAAAAAACAAAGATAAAAAAAATACAAGCTCCCTTAAAGAACGAAAAATTTATAGGAGCGAACGATTTTCAAGACTTCGGAGATTCAGATAATGATGTCATGAACTTCGGTGATGACTGCACACAACCATATCTGACTCGAGAAGATTATGAAAAATCTCTAAACATGCAACAACCATCGAATAAGGGTGAAGAAAGTGATCATACTGACCTTTGTGAATCTCAATAAGAAACTAAGATGATAATGTATGAGATCCAACCCAAGTATAACTTAATATCTAAGAGTAAGCCCACCTCAACTACTCAACCCAAGAAAATCCTCCAAAGAGGTCAAGCTTATGAGCCTACTCCGGAAGAGACCTTATTACCCAACAACAAAGATAAAGTAGTAAGCACACAAGAGTCCGAAGTGGAAAAAGTTGAAACCCAAGCACAAGGAACCGAAACAGTAAATAAAATTATGCCTTCAATAAAGACCATGAGTAATAAAGTGGTCCAGATGAATAAGTCAGAAAGGAAGGATTCAAAAGTCTCAACCAAAGAAACAAACAAGGTGAGCGGAGCTTTCAGTTTTTAAAACGAGATAAATAAAATTAAGATACCAATCCCTTTGGTAGAATTAGCAAAAACCTCGTTTATCGGAAGCAGATTACCAAAGCGATGGGTGTCTCTGATCTAGAAAGACAGTCTGATGTTTTAAACCCGAAAGATGACAAACCTAACATCAATTTTGGTCCCCATTTTGAAGGGACCAAATACACCATTGCTCCCTTATATATCACTTTAAATGTGTATGATAAATTGCTACATAATTGCATGTTAGACTCTGGAGCCTCCCATAACGTTATGCCTAAGATTATTATGGAAAAGTTGGGTCTCCAGATCACCAAACCTTATGGATATATTTACTCTTTTGACTCAAGAAGGGCTAAGTGTATGGGGATGATAAAATACTTGGTAGTTACTCTGGCGTAGGTCCCAGTTACAAGTATCCTGATGGATGTGGTTATTGCAGATATTCCCCCTAAGTATGGCTTACTGTTGTCTAGGTCATGGGGAGCCAATATGGGGTGTTCTCTTCAATTGGATATGACTTTTTCCACAATTCCTATGTTTTGCGGTTAATTTACTCAGTTGTACAGAGAAATGAGATTAGAGCGACCCCCAAAACCCTAACAATTTCCCTATTTACATTGCGTACCAAGATATGGGAAATTGTATCTTGACTTTCGATGATGGTTTAGATGATTGTCAACAGGAAAACGATATAGAGCAGGAAGAGTCAAGTTACATGATAGAGGATCTGTGTAGCACCGGTGTCTAGAAAATGTATTTTGATGGTGCCTCATCTTCTGAAGGGGCCAGTGAAGGAGTGCTTTTAGTGGCTCTCGAAGGTAAATTCGTTGTTCCTTTTTCCTACCGACTGCAGTGGGATATAGATTATACTAACAACGTATGTGAGTACAAAGTGCTGGTCTTAGGATTAGAAGCTGCTAAAAATCTAAAAATAAATAACTTAGAGGTATATGGAGATGCAGAGTTAATAGTCAAACAAATAAATCGACAGTACCAAGCCAAGCATCCCAGATTAAGATCATACAAAAATTGTGCCTGGGATCTCATGTAAAAAAATTTCTCATCCGTAAATGTCCACTTTATCCCTCGCACATAGAATTTACATGCTAATGCGTTGGCTAAAGTAGCTTCAACCTTCTCTCCTCCCATGTCTTTCAAATTGAAGTATCACATTGAAATCAGACACAGACCATCTATACCAGACAATATCCAACACTGGAAAGTCTTTGAGGATGACGAACAAATTAAGAAATTTCTTGAAGCAGTGGGTGAATTCTCCGAAACTCATGTAGACCAAGAAAATCAAAATGACCCGATATGGATCATGCAAGAAGGGGAAGATCCTAAAGCCTTCCGAGAAAAAAATGCAGATCATCGTATCCTGGTCCTTAAAAACAACCAGATTCTGAAAGGATTGATTCCTTTAGAAAGACTTTTTGATCAAAACGACATACCTGTAAACTACACTTTACAACCCCAACCAGAAGAAGTGGAGGAATGTGACATAGGAACTGAATAAGAATCCAGGGTGGTAAAAATATCCAAGTTCCTCCCTCCTGAAATGAAAATTAAGTATAAATACCTACTCAAACAGTATAAGGATGTTTTTGCCTGGTCTTATGATGAGTTAAGAACATATGAGACTTTTGTAATTGATCAGAAGATACCTTTGAAGCCTGGAGTCAAACCGTTTAAGCAAAATCTTAGGCAGATCAACCCCATTTTGTTACCTGTGATTGAAAAAGAAGTTAAGAAACTTTTAGAAGTGAAAATAATCGTACCTCTGAGATACTCAGACTGGGTAGAAAACATGGTCCCGATGAGAAAAAAGAGTGGGGAAATCAGACTATGTGTGGATTTCTGAAACTTAAATAAGTCGTCTCTCAAGGACAACTATCCGCTGCCCAAAATGGACCATGTGTTAGAAAAGGTAGTTGGAGAAAACCGAATGTCTATAATCGATGGGTTCTCTTGTTATAATCAAATTGCCATGAATGAACAAGATAGGGAAAAAACTGCTTTCACCACACCATGGGGTACGTTCATGTATGACAAATTCCTTTTGGTTTGATGAATGTAGGGGCCACATTCCAGCACGCTATGGACATCGCTTCCATAGGAGAAAGGGATAAGTTCATAGTCATTTACCTCGATGATTTGACGATTTTCTCTAAAACTGACGAAGAACACTTGATGCATCTCAAACAGACTTTCGAAAAATGTCGCAGGTTTGGTCTGTCCTTAAACCCAAAGAAATCTCATTTCTCCATGCGAGAAGGTAATCTTTTGGGTCATATCGTATCTAAGGATGGAATCAAGATCAATCCTAAGAGAATTGAAGCAATAGATACTATAAATATTCCCAGAAATGTAAAAGAGATTCAATCTTTCTTAGGAAGAATAAATTTTTTATGAAGGTTTATCCCGAATTTTGTTGAGATTGTAAAATTGATCACGGGTATGTTGAAGAAGGACAATGAAGTAAAATGGACAACCGAGGCCAAAGCATCGTTCGCACATATTAAGAAAGTCATAAGCGAGGCACCTGTGTTAGCGAGCCTCGACTATCTAAAATATTTTATTTTCTTCTCATTCACCTCCAAACACACTATCATCGCGGTGCTCATACAAAAGAACGAAGAAGGATTCAAACAACCGATCTCCTTTTTCAGCAAGAGCCTTAGAGACGCAGAACTGAAGTATGATATAATAGAAAAATAGGCGTACTCCACGGTAAAAGCATTAAAGGCATGCAGAACGTGTGTACTACACTCAAAGATAATTGTGTACGTGCCTACCAGTTCTGTGAAAGATATATTGGTACAACCAAAAAACGATGGAAAAAGAGGGCGATGGCTCACCAAAATCCAAGAATTTGATCTGGAAGTCAAACCGACCAAATTGATAAAAGGGAAAGGCCTGGACAAACTCTTAGCTGAGTCGAATTTCAGAGCCCTAGATATCGATTTCCTACAAGAAGGTGATGAAGACATGAACCTAAATGAGCTGGATGAGAAAACAGGCCCAAACAAGATCAAAGAGAAGTTCATATAATCAAGCTAGTACATACACATAGTATCATACCTACTAACTCTAAAATGCCCAAATGAGCTATCACCATCAAAAGCCAGGACTCTAAAACTTCATGCAGTTAAATATTGTATCGCCGAAAGTCAGCTATATTGGAAAGATCCACTCGGTTTCCTGTTAGTCTATTTAGTTGAATCATAAACTCAGTGGGTTATAGATGAATTTCATGAGGGAGTCTGTGGGGGGAATCATGCATGGAGAGCTACAACCTACAAGATTCTGAGGGCTGGGTACTACTGGCCAAAACTCTTTTCGTATGTCAATGCCAAAGTTCGAGCCTGCAACCCTTGTCAACTATTCGCAGGTAAACAGAAGCTCCCATCACTGCCTCTAGTTCCAGTCAAGGTTGAAGCCCCATTTCAACAATGGGGTCTAGACTTCATAGGCGAGATTAATCCCCATTCCAGTTCTCAACACAAGTGGATCTTAATGGCAACAGATTATTTTACTAAGTTGGTGGAAGCCATTCCAATCAAAAGGGAAACAGACTTGGTGGTAATCGATTTCTTAGAAGACAATATTTTGTCAATATTCGGTTGCCCCTGAAAGATAGTTACAGACAATGCCCAAGCCTTTAAATCTATGGCTATGATCAGCTTCTGTCAAAAGTATAACATCGTTCTTGGCCATTCCATATCATATTACCCTCAGGGAAATGGATTGGCCGAGTTATCTAATAAGATCCTGGTAAATATAATAAAGAAGGTATTGGATGAAAACAAAAGTTCTTGGCATGTGCACTTAAAGTACGCATTATGGGTGAACCGCATAAGCACAAAAAGGTTTATCGGCATTTCACCTTTTCAAATGGTCTATGGGACAGATGTTATCCTACCTATAAACCTAGCGCTACTAGTAATGAAGTTATGGCAATATCAAAATGAAGAACCCAATCATGTCACCAGAAGGATAAATCAACTGATCGAGGTTCAACAACATAGAGTTGAGGTAGATGAAAAGATGAAAAAGTACCAAGATGACATGAAGGCATTATTCGACCGCAAAGAAAAGGACAAATATTTCCTCCCAGGTGATTTAGTGTTGAGGTGGGATGCAAGAAAGGAAGAAGCAACAAAACATGGTAAATTTGACCACCTCTAGTATGGGCCATTCAGGGTCTCGGATTTGGAAGGAAAAAATTCTTTTCTACTGGAAAATATAGATGGAGAAGTCCTTAATGCCCCTATCAACAGGCGATATCTGAAGCATTATATGATGTAACAGTCGCCAGATTCAATAATAATAATAATAATAATAATAATAATAATAATAATAATAATAATAATAATTCTTTTGTGTACATATTTTTCATTTAAACATTACGCTTGATTTTATTTTTTCCATTCATGAACTTTCGACACATTTCGGATAGCCCCGATAATATTCGTATTTGCCTCTTATAGGATTCCAGTTGCATACAAAACAAGCAGGAGAAGTAAACTGAAAGTCGGTGTCAGAAATAAATCGGCTTTAATAGGTGATACCTAAGAAATTTCATATTGCGCAAAGAAATTGAAATGAAAAGGTAAAAATGAGATTTCTCAAAAGACATGTTCTAAAGGAATATTAAAGAAAACTGAGGTAGTCTCACTCAAACAACAACATCAGCTGAACCGATAAATAACATGGTTGTTTCTCGATTAAATAGTCTATGAAAAATTAAGACAAATTGAATGATTTACCCAATTTAAAAGTAGTCAGTCAAAGTAAAGTATCCCCGAAAATATCTACACGAGTCAGTTTTGAATTTTTGACCTCTGTATTTTTAGTCAGTAAGTCACTACCTGGCATCCTTTCTATCTTTAGGTTTACCTTTAAAAAAAAAAAAAAAGGATCACCATCTTTCCGTTTCATATACGAAGGGATAAGAGGTTTTCGTTTCAACCTTGTGAGATTCAAATAATATTGTGGAAAGAAAGCGGGTCTTCACAACTACTCGATCCCCTACTAAGTGAACGAACATTTAAAGTGATTCTAACTTTCCTAGGTTTTTCAACGACATCAGAGGATTGAATCTTTCTCAAATAGAATGCTCTAAGAAAGTTATTTTCCCTTTTTCCCTAAGAACAAAGATGTTGTGAAGGTCAAGGGAAGAATGGTACCAAGTAATCAAAGTAAGTTGAAAGATCTATGATGAAAAATATTACAAGATATCAGCCCTGATACAAACTGATTTACCCCATCTTCGCACTCTAAAAAGAAAATTATAAGACAGGTGGTGAAAGGAAATTCAGAAATGATTACCCCCACCTAGTCCAAAAGACGATGAAAGGAAATTCAGAAATGATTGCCCTCGTCTTAGCATTTAAATGCATATATATATTTCGAACTGGTGAAAGGAAATTCAGTAAAAGGGGCCAGATAACTTCATTGGGGTACTGAATAGACTCACTGGCAATGAAGCAATATCTGAGATATTTGTAAGGTTGTTATACATGAATATCACTCTACTCTGGTAACCAATGCTTTTTAAAAACCTGATCCACATCCCAAATTCAGACGGGGCTTCCCAATTTAAAAACATATAATCTTATTCTTTTGATGCAAGCTGATAGCCGCAAGATCTATTGGGTCTCCTAGAACTGTTTTTATTGTCTTAAAGCAGACCTAGGTTTAGTAGCAGGAAAGGGAAAGTTATGAAAGGGACTACAGCTAAGTTTAAAAGGAGTATCTGAGTTTGAAAAATATTTTCAAGGTAAAGAACGAAGTCTCTTTCCCCCTTCGATACCCTATTCTCAGGAACCTTTTCGCCTGATTGAAGCTATTGACTCCATTTACCCAATATTGGCACATGGTCTACTATTCTTCCTGACTTACAAGAAAGTGGGATCCCTAGTTAGAGACTATGTTGGAGCCGCCTTTGTTTTTTCTAGCCCATCAAAAATTTCATTCTTAATGCTCGAAATCGAAAGATGGTTTTCGTATTTTACCTCTATGGTTTCAAAATCTTTGAATCTTTATCACATGAGTAGCGATGATTATTATACTCTATAGGTGAGTCCTACCTTTCATAAAAATGTTTCCTCTTTTGTTCTACCTCGGGATCTCATAGGTCGGATTCTATAAGTCACGTAGTTCACATGTCCCAAGCAATGAAACGGCGAAATTGTTTTAAATTTTTACCCAGGGCAGTAACGGGAGTAAAGTTTTCCTAAACCGTGATTAAACGTCATCGGGTTTTCTCACCTCGGCGTTCACCAAATCCAAAAGTTTATTTCCATAGCCCCGATAGTTGAGAACACAAAGTCCTTATTTTAGTAACCCGTGTCAAGGTTAAAAGTAAAAGCTAAACCATGGTAAAAGTCCTGTCAGAAATTCGCCACTCGGCATTTTCTTTTTAAAAAGTTACACCGTCTAAACCCCAACTCGCGAAATCACGATAAGGGTGTGAAAATAATTAATTAATAACTTAATCCAAGTTTATCTTCTCTCTTAATTATGTCATGTTATCGCGATCTCGCAGTTTTGCAGCTCGGCATGCAAACTTCCCGGAAACTTACCTTCGAAGCTCCGAGCCGCGATACGATGAATATAAATAATAAAAAAATTAATTAAGCTCCTAATTATAATCACATTTTTTATTAATCAAAATCAATGATCGCATTTTCGGGGTTTAGAGGTTCAAAAGGTTAAAGAAAACTTCCCGATACAATGAGTGGCGAAAGATTAATTAATGTTGGTAAAATCGGATTAATTAAGCTAAATCAATACATATCCCGTGTTTCGATGCTTGCACGATTTACGAGGTAGCCTTATTCTTTCCATACGCCAACTGACATTTTAAACCGCCAAAATTTATGACATTAATAAGGAAATAGGGCAAATCGATGAATAAAGATCAGATTTTTATGGCTAAATTTATTTTTAAGCACGATTGGACAGACCTGTTCTGAAAGGTACCGAGTTTTCAAATATATATAAGAGCTGTTATGAATTTTAACAAATTCACTTCTACATTATGCAGAGCACATTATCTCTGAGCAAGCTGACTTATGTATGTATACGTATTTCTATCACAGAAGAGATAAAGCACAATCTCTAGACATGGCTCCGCGAAAAGCATCCAAAGCCAGTGTTGAGGTTTCAGAACAAGGATCGGAAAACATTGTTGATACTTTGCGTCGAAGTATCAATTTAGTATTGAATTGGTCATTCGTTTCAGATGTTCTGCAGGCTTAATTGGTAGATTATTCTGATGATTCCAGCGACAATGTAAAAGATGATATAACCACCAAGTATAAGATCGTCATCCAATCCGAAATGCACAAAGTAGCAGCCAGGCCATGATTTCTTCCATATTATGACATGGTCTGATGGCCATTAGACCATGTGGACATACTGACTAGAACCATCATGAATGAGAAGAAAGTCACCATCGGGACTTTCAGGACGGAACATCTGCAAGCCATGTATAAGATTCCCACAACATCTGACTACACATATGGCGCTGAATTCTTGGATGAGTTCAAGCAGAAGGAATGCATATAGTATGATAAAACCATGTCCAGTTTAATAAGAGATTGGGTTTCGCACGCTGCGAAGTTCAGAGCTGATAGCCACGACATATATTTAATATCTTCCTTAGAACCACAATACAAGTATTTTTCCATGATGACATGTAGGTTATACGAGAGAGAGGACACCTCACATTTTTTTCTTCTATGGGTGCCTCTAATGTTTCAGGTCGTCGAAGGCGGTTCCTTTGACTGGGCGAAAATGTTGTCTGATAGCTTGACCAGTCGGGTCATAGAGTATCGGGCGCAGAAAGAGAGTGGAAAGGAATCTTCATTTTCCATTTCTGCATACATTATGGACACCATGTGTTTTTTAACACCATTTCCCTTAATGAGTTGGAGTTGGACCCCAGTAGAAGGCGAACCTATACACGTTTATCATGCGAAATTGTGGGAAAACAAAGCAGCAAATTTTGTGTATGAAATCTTCAACTAGGTGATAGTGCCCCTGCATGTCACTATTTTCGGTCACCCGCCACCTAGGATCTCGGACAGTATAGTAACGAATCTGAGCAGCATAGCAGACTGGTATGTAGAAGTAGAATTTTCATACCTCAGATTTTTCGGGGCTTCTGTTCCCCCGCATGCATTGCCATTTTTCATTCCTGACAAACTGGCTTGTCATGAGGTTGCCAGACAAACTGTAATCGATGGTATAAGTAAGGAGCTTAAAGGATACTCAAAGAAGGTATGGCCACCTTTTCCTGTTCATTTAAATTCTTATTCTTTATTAGATTTCGGGCATGCCAAAGCTGAGGCAGCAGCCCTGGAAAACCTAAACTTGGTCCTCATTGAATACAAGAAGCACAATCATCCAGTTGTGGGCTCAAGAGATTTGAGCACAAGAATTCACCCTCGGATGAAATTTTCCGAGGTGCAAGGTCCTATGCTGAGATTCTAGCTCGAATACAAACCTTGGCACCCGAGGAAAGAGTTGATGTTCTGAAGTTCCAGGAACATCGACGCAGTTGTCTTCCCGTAGTGTTGTGTGTGAGAGTCCGAGTATGGCGGAGGTGAAACAAAGAGATGCCGAAGGCTCTAAGGATGCGACTCCCGATCAAGAAAAACACCAGGATGAGGGAGAGAAAACTAAGAGTCTAAAAATAGAGACAAAGACTCCTGACCCGTCAAATAAGCAGAGTCCGGTTACTACTCCAGGAAAATCAGTGAAGCGGATCGGACAACCTATCACATCAGTTACTCCCTTGCAGTCAACTCAGGGAAATATTTACATAAGGTGGATCTTCAATGAAGACTTGAGGCCTATAAGGGTAGAAGAGCTTCCTCCGAATGAGTTCTTTTTTTATAAGAAGAGAAAGGTAGTGGTAAACAGGGAATTCTATCAGGAAGGAGAGTCAACAGCCAATAAATACAAAGTCATAACTGATGGGAAGGACAAGAAGAATGAACAATTTGCGACTGAAATAGGAGGGACATTAGGAGCATATGCCTCGGTGAACCAATTCTCAGTCGGGCTTTTGAAAAACCAGCTTAAATGAAAAAATCGCCTCATCAAGACCCTTGAAGCTAGACTAGCCACAACAATAGAAACTGCCAAAGACCAGGCGAGCGTAGGAATAGAGCAGGCTAGGTTGGCCGATAAAAAAAAGATAGAGATACTCAAGACTAAGCTCGAGCAAGCACAACTAGTGGTCCGAGATGCTGAGATGCAAGCGAGCCAGCAAAGGGATTTGATCCAACAGTTGCAGGCTAGGGTGGAAATCGCCGAAAGCAAAGTGATAGATATCAGGATGTTTCAATCCCAGGTGATGGAGATTCAGGGAAGAGTCTCTGCGTCCTAATGAAATTTACTCGACAAGGTAGGGGATATTTGGGACAATTTCTTGTTGGTTAATCAAGTTTTGGAGAACTTATCTACTAGATAAAGGGAATATGGAGCAGCACGGGTCACCTTCCAAGAGGTTGTGATAGCCACAAACAACAAGGATTCGGGAATCACTCCCAGGTTCACCATTTCAGAGCAGACCAGAGGAAACATTCTATTATAGGAATGGGAGCATAGCATCTTGGAAGGCAAGCTGCAAGACAAAAGGGTAAAAAATTCCTTATAAGAGGCCTTTAGTTCTATAGATGGCGATCTACTAGGCATTGATAGTGGAGGTAATGCCGAGGTGTTGATGCAAATGAATATGGAAAAAATCTCGCTTGATCTAAAGGAAAAAGAGGAAAGATATTCGGCGGAGATCTCCCAAGTGACTATGGTGGACATAGTCCAAATAGACAAATGTATGATTAAACCAAGCATGCAATTATGCCCTATCGACATCATAGACAAACAGATGGGAGACAGGCTACCGCAATTAGCCCGAGACTGTTACTCTTTTGAAGCCAACTGTCAAGCAAAACTGTCGAGGCTGATATCTCAGCTAGTTGAAATATGTGTCACCTGTACCGAGCATGCACGAGGACAAACTGTTGAAAAGTCAACAAGAAACATGTGTCTAATTTAGTTTTCCCTTAATTAAATTAGACAATAAATATTAATCTATTATCTCATTCATAACTGAGTGATTTGGAATTGTAACAGAATTGTAAGTGTAGTTAAGTGAGTTAA
>ML793091.1:387023-398397 GCA_009831015.1 Picea engelmannii
TTCACTTTGTGCATTGTGGTTGAGATCGTGGTTTAAATTGCTTCCGCAATAATAGTAGAAGCGATTCTGTATTTAACAAGTTGTGGTAGTTGTTAGATCAGGAGAATCGCAGGAATACATTAATTTGTGTCGAAATTTCTACACAAACTTCTGGCACCAAGTGAAGACAGAGAAGAAGAAATGGAGCGATTTCTCTCCTTCCTATCATAACTGAAATTTTTGTAATGATTGAGATTCTATCTTATTGTAAAACTGTATAAATATACCATAGAAAGAAAAAGAATAGAGGCTGGACCTTTTTGTGTCGATTGTAACAGAGTTTTACATTTTGAGAGTTAATACAAAGAAAATTTGAAGATTCTCAATTCCGTCACGACTGTGTTATGAGTTTGTTTTCTTGTATCTAATATTTCATTTCATTTCATATTCCCAATTGATGAATGCTTCGTTATAATTTAGTACGACCACTACTATAGCGAATGAATTTTTGTTTTCTATAATTTTTTACTGTTCTTCCTCTGTACCGGCTATCAGCAGGTGTAAGACCAGTCAACACTTTCAGAATTCTATATATATTTTATGCTACATCGGGTTATTTCCTTACATTTTTCCTCTCCTGTTTATATGTGAGATTCTCCCTTGATATGAGCCTTACATCATAGAAAACTAAATGTTTTTCTCCGACCTCATACATTTTATTAAGATATAACTTAGTTACGGGAAAGAGCCTTTGATTTGTACCTCGTTTTATTTTCGAAACCATAAATTCTCTTTTATACGACCAAATTGAGACAACACTTAATTTCTCTCTGAAGTTTTTCTTATTTTATTGTTCCTCCATGATTGTCCCTATACCAGCACAGCCTAATATCAAACCCATATTATCAAATCAAACACGCATTGCCCTAAACCTTTTCAACACTATTCTTAAAAAAACTACTACCCAGGTTGAACTCGAACGTTCATGGGCAACGATTGAACAGGATATAACGATCCATGAATAGTTGGAAGCTATGCAACGCCAACTTAGAAATATTCTGCAGTTTCCTTTGCGAAAGGTTGACGTTTCTCTCTTCTCCACATTTTACACACTTTCATATGTATAGACACTGTACTTCTAAGCCTTAAGTACAAACTCTAGAACAACAGGAACGACGGATGAAACAGTGCTGGTATGCTTAAAAATGATGACAGATTGTGGTGGTACTATCAGAAATTTAATGCAGCGTGTTGGGGAGGTGACTGATTATGACTCTGCACGTATGAGTATGCATTTCAACATATCAAGTTATGATTACGGAGTACCGAAATCATTGGATTTTGTTTGGTGAGGATCGTGTGCCATAAATGTTTTTTTTTTTTTGTGGTATGTCGTCGTTTATTATGATGGTTCCCCCCCCAACTTAATTACGGCCGTCCACGACATGTTTTGTTGTCTTTTTAGAATATTTTAATTAAATCAATAAATGTCGGTGGAGGCGTACCTGGGGACCTACCTTTTGGTGGAGTAACAACAAAATGTTTGATGGAGTAGTCGGTAACAGGGCGTAACAGTAGGAAGGAATAACAACAGTAGTGAATAATCAACAATGACGGAGTAGCGACGATGGCAGAGTACCGGTAGTTACAGAGTAATGACACTGGCGGAGTAATGGTAGTTGCATAGTAACAACACCGACGGAGTAACGACAGTTGGGGAGTAACAACATCGGCGAAGTAACGACAGTTGCGGAGTAACAACATTGGCGAAGTAACGACAGTTGAGGAGTAACAACAGTTACAGAGTAACAACACTTAGTGGAGTAACAATGCACACCAATGGAGAAACAATACTTAGTGTGTTAACAACACACACCCGTGGAGTAATAGCACCGAGTGTTACATTTCTCTTGGCCATATTCCTTTGTTATTCTTGCAAAATACAAACAAGTAAGAAATAACAATATTTTTATTTATTTATTTTTTAAATAATTTTATTTTTTATTTTTTAAGTCAGAGTGAGAGTTTCCTTCATTCCAACAACCATTAAATCAGATGAGTCAGAAAGGTGTTTGACAAAGTCATTTCTAGAGGCTAGATGGTGGTATAGTTTTAGACGGTGTCCGTTTACTAATAACGAGGTATTATTCTCATCTATTGTAACTAATCTAACTGTTCCATTGTCGAACACTACATCCACTTGATATATCCCCATCCAGTGAGTGAAAATCTTTCCTTTGAAATCCTTAAATCAATAATCGTAAAGTAATGCCCAATCTCCCACATGAAACACCTTACTTTTGATAAATTTATCATGCCATTTCATTCTCTTTTGTTGAATAGCAGTGGTCTTTTGTACAGCTACTAACTGAATCTCGTCCAACTCATTCAGTTGTTCCAGTCAGTGTTTATGTGCTTATGATGGGTCTAGGCCTACTTCTGGAGCTGTTCTGAGTGTAATGATCTCAAATTCCATTGGAAACAAGGGGACTTTCCCATAGACTAATTCAAATGGTGAAAACCCAGTTGTGTTTCGCCATGTTGTTTTGTATTCCCATAAAGCTTCTGGAATTTTTTGTGCCCAGTCCCGGCGATGACTTGCTACTGTCTTTGTCAAGATATTTTCCAATACCTTGTTTTTTCTTTCTACTTGCCTGTTCGCTTTGGGGTGATAGGGGGTTGTCACTCTACGTTTGACTCCATATTTCTGCATCATCTTTCCTATCATGTCAGATGTGAGTTGTGATCCTCCATCCAATACAATTTCCCTTGGAGTACCATATTGGGAAAACATTTCTTCAAAAATAAATTTTGTCGCTACTTGTTTTGTTTCTCTTGTGACTACTCTGGCTTCCACCCATTTAGTTACATAATCAGTGCATACCAAGATGTAAGCTTTCTGATGAGAAGGTGGGTTGAAGGGTCCAACAAAATCAATGGCCCATTTTTCAAATGGTTCAAGGACTATCTGGGGCTGTAGAGTCATTTCATCTACTTTCCCAGGTTGTCCCATCTGTTGGTAGCTATCACACCTTTGGACATAATCTTGAGCATCATGAAAGATGAAGGGTCAGTAATATCCCATTTGCAGCACTTTGTGACCTTCTCTTTTATCTACAAAATGTCCTCCACAGGGTCCATCATGTGCAACCTTCAGTATCTCATAGATATTATCTTCTACCACACAATGCCGAATCTATTGGTCATCCCCTGTATGAAAGAGATATCCTGCCATCCATGAATATCGGGTACTCTAGTGAATAATATTCCTTTTCTCCTTATATGACAGATGACGAGGCACCTTCCCTGAAGCAAGATAATTAGCAATATCTACATACCACAGAGTGTTAGAAGATACTGAAAAAAGATGTTCATCTAGAAAATTATCTTCAATTGGTGTATCCTTACCCTCATGTTCTATCCTAGATAAGAAATATGCAACCACATTTTCCTTCCCTGGTTTATCTACTATAGTAATATCAAATTCCTGTAGTAGCAAGAGACATCTTGTGATACGACCAGGGGTAACAGGTTTATTCATTAAATACCTGATAGTTGCATGATCAGTATGCACAAAGGTAGGATACCCAGTAATGTAGTGCCGTAATTTATTGATGGCGTAAATGACAGCAAGGAACTGTTTCTCAGTTAATGTGTAGTTTAATTCAGCAGGAGCCAAATTCTTACTAACATAGTAAACTACGTATGGTATTTTGTCCTCTTACTGTCCTAATACTGCACCAACCGCTATGTGGGAAGCATCCGTATGAATATGGAAATCTAATGCCCAGTCCGACCCTCTAAGGATTAGAGTGCTACAGACCAATTCCTTAATTCGCATAAAGGCTGCATCATAGTCCTCTGTCCACACAAAATCTAAATCTTTTGTTAGCAATTGAAAAAGTGGATGTGCTACTTTAGCAAAATTTTCTATAAAATGCCTGTAATAACCAACACAACCAATAAAGCTGCGTACCTGCATGGGCATTTTGGGTGTCAGGAAATGTTGAATTACCTTTGTCTTTGCTAGGTCCATCTGTATTCCTTCAGTTGAGAGACAATGTCCCAGAACAATTCCCTCTTCCATCATCATATGGAATTTTTTCGTACTTAGCGAGACACGCACTTGTATACACCTTTCGAGAACTTTTTCTAAATTTTTCATCCCTTCAAGAAATGAATCCCCATATGGAATAACGTCATCCATGTAGATCTCAACACTGCCATCTATCAAATCAGAGAAAATTCCCAAAATTGCCCTATGGAATGTTGCAGGAGCATTGCACAGGCCAAAAGGAAGGACCCGGTATGCGAATGTTCCCTAGGGGCATGTGAAAGTGATTTTATCTTGATCTTTAGGAGCTATCTGGATCTAGTTATACCCACTAAACCCATCTAGAAAAGACAAAAACTTTTTTCCAGCCAATGTGTCCAGAACTTGATCAATAAATGGCAAAGGAAAATGATCTTTCTGCGTTTCCTTATTTAATTCTCGATAATCCACGCATATTCTCCATTTACCATTTTTCTTAGGGACCATTACTAATGGGGAGACCCATTGTCTATATGAGATGGGGTAAATAAAACCTATGTCTAGTAATTTCCAAAGTTCTTCTTTCACAACATTTTTCAATGCGGGTTTCATCCTTCTCTGAGGTTGTCTCATAGGACGACAATCCTCCTTAATGTATATATGATGGGTACATGAATTAGCAGGGATCCCTTTCATATCTGTATAATCCCAGGTGAAGGCCTCTTTGTGTTTCTGAAGGACACCCATGAGTTGCTTCTTCTGGGATTCTGATAGGGTTGGATTAATATTCAAGGTTTTTTCTAGTTCTAGTTCTACTGGGACACTTTCACTGGGTGCATCAATAGGTAGCTCCTCTAACCCTTCTGTCATTTCAATTGTTTCCTGAGTCTCACAACTTAGGATAGATTCTAGGAATTGTTGATTTGTTTCGAAAATGGAGCAAGGATCATCCATAAAAGAGGTGATTACATCATCTTTCGATTCTATTTTAAACTGAAGGGCATGTCCAATAGTGAGAATTGGCCTCAATTCCTCATTTTCTATTTCAGACTCTTTCCTAGATAAAATTTTCTTGCTTCTTGTTGGTTTTATGGATGGGTCTGGTTCTGTAGGTGGGTATAACACTAACTTCTTAATTTTGTGCCCATTGGAAATAACCATGTGCCCTGATCGACACCCAATGTAAGCATCTGCAGTAGCCATCCATGGTCTACCCAAAATCAAAGGATGGTCGCCCACCAAAGATTGTGTCTATAAGACCAGGAAATCTATGGGATAGTGCCATGAATCTACTGAAATTGTTACATATTCCAACTTCCCTACATGTTTAACTGTGGATCGGTCTGCCAATTCCAATATTGTAGGTGTATGTTTCAAGTTACGAAGACCTAATGCATGCATGGTTTTAGTGGTGATAACGTTGATGGAAACACCTAGGTCTACCAACACATTTGGAATCTGTACCCCATTAATTTGTATTGTCATAATCAGGTTCCTCAGATATCCATACTTTTCAGGCATTGACTTTCCCGTCATGAAATCTGATATTTTTCCCATAACATGAATGGTAAGGGGGTCTTTGGATTTCTTTGCAGGTTTCTTTGAACGGCATTCCCTAAGAGTCTTTGCATATATTGGCACATCCTTCATAGCTTGTAACAAGGGAATTTTAACAAATAAGTTCTGCATTTCTCCTAATAAATCAAATTCATCTTGAGGGCTTGATTTACTCAAAGTTAGTCTCTCTAGGTAAGGTGGTTCAGATTGATGTTGTTTTGCATGAGGTGCCTAGTTTCTATCAGTTTGTTTTGGCTCTTTACTAATTGGTTCTGATTCCTTACCTTCACTATCGAGTTGTTCAATGGTAACTGGAGGAGGTTGAACATTAACTGTCTTCCCTGATCATAGATTCATTTCATACAACTCTGCAGTGGAAATGTTATATGAAGGTAGGTTAAGAATGTCAGTTTGATGAGCTCCCTTGCTATTAGGATTCGGATCAGGTTGGATTGGGAGTTGAGGATGGGCAGGTTGATTATCCAGAGGCACATTAGAGGGAATTTGGAGTTGTTTTTATGGCATCGATTGAGGAAACTTCCTAGGAGGGGATCCTCACCAAGTTAGAGCCCATGGGGAGCTTGAAATGGCTTGAGGGTTCCACTGATTCCATGGTGGAAATTGGTATTGTGGCCACATGGAAGGATAGGGCATGGACTGAGGATTTATATTAGAATTATTGAAATACTGAGATGGATCTGAGTACATACCTTGATTTCCCATTGGTGGTCGAGGTTTCCATGGATTTCTAGACCCCATGAGGTACAGTTGCTCCATGTTTTTCCTCGTTCCTTGAAATACTTCTTTCAGGCCTGGTAGGGAGGGGGATAAGCTTGTTCCATGATTTAGCTCACAGATTGCACATTCCTATATGGATTTTAGTGGGCATTCCCTCTCTGGATGCTTCCTTCTACACATCGGGCATAATATCGCCATAATCCTTTCCAATTCCAGTTGCTTCTATTTTACTTGCAGCATATCCATCTGTGCTAATAGGGTGCTGAGGGTATCTGTCCTCAGATTGTCTAGCAAGTTTTCGATTTCTTCTTTCATAACACCTCCACCAGACCCTTTTACTGAGTGAATTCCTTGTTTGTTTCTTACAAGTCCTCTTGAGCACTGAATGCATAATTCACAGATACCTTCAAATCTTTCCTTAGAGATGTCTCCCTTTCCCACAATGTTCAATAGTTCCATTGCGTCCTCACAGAAAGATCAAAGGAGGATAATTTTTAGAATTTCCTTATCCAGGTCAGAGTGACCCGACCTCCATAAGGTGTACTTGAATCGTTCCACGCAATCTTCCAAACTCTCGTCTTCTTTTTGTGTGAAATTGAAAAGTTCCTCCTTAATGTTCCAGGATTTACAGTAGTCCTGGTATTTTTCCAGAAAAGTTGTCTGTATATCATCCTATGTGGAAATAGAGCTTCCTCCAAGGCCCATGAACCATCGCAGAGCCGTTCCTTTTAATGTAGAAGGATTTTTTTTTAACTTTTGGGCCTCCATCGTGTAGTCATACCCTCGGCACACTATGTCAAATTCGAATAGAAATGTGTCGGGATCTTCTGAAACAAGCCCATCAAATTTTGGTAAGACTGCTAATGGAATAGGCTTTGTGGGTGCACCAACTCCCAGGTCTCCGATTGGAAATTTGATAGTGGAGGTTGTGGGAGCCATAAATATCTTCCAATAACCACTGGGTATTTCACCAGGCTCTGTAGGAGATGGCTAAGGATTCCTTACCACTTGGATCTGAGTTGCTTTAGAAGCACTTCCTCGGTTCCTTGGTGATGCAAATACTCCTTCGATCCCTTATCCTATGTTCGGGTGACTTGATCCCTCGACTACAACCTCCTCTCTCTTGTTGGAGTGGTCTGACTCTATCGAGGTTCTTCTTGCGACCTCTTCCCCCTCTATTACAAACATAAGATTTCCTTGGTCAGGTATGCTACTAGATGTTTCTTCAACTGTTGGAGGGACCTGCTGTGTCGTATCACCCAAGAATGTTGTAGACAACACTGGTTGATCTATTGATTTTCCCTCAGAATTCACTCTTCGTGCCCTTGGTCTCACAGCTGCGCGAGATGATTTTTCTGATTTAGCCTTTTCTATAATCTACTGGATGTAGGTCTTTCTTCCCAAATCTGGTCCTCCCTTCTTTGGGGCTTTCCCTATGCCCTCTTTATTCGGTTCTTTGTTCATACAAGTGTTAGTATGATGGAGGGTCTTGACATGAACCTACAATGCTTTAGTCTTGAAGTAAGGTGTCAAAGGACCATTCCTTCCCCAAGATAAAAGATCTTATGAAAAAGAAAGGCAGCTAAAAAAATAAGAGTCTAAGGTTCAGGGTGCAGAGCAGGGTGTCAAAGGACTCTTCCCTCCCCTGGAAAAGAACAAACACACCACAAAAAGACCTGATACTTTTCAAATATGAAGAAAGGCATCAAAAGACTCCTCCCTCCCCAAGGTAAAAGGTAGGGTTTCCTAAGAAAAACACAAAAGGGTTGGAAAGAAGTAAATCTAACTCAGGGTCTAGAGCAGGGCATCAAAAGACTCCTCCCTCCCCAGGACAAGAGATTGACAAAAACAAAAAAGAAAAAATAAAAACAAGCGGAAAGAACACCTATTCTCAGGACCTGAAGCAGAGTGAGAAAACTCGTTCTCTCCCCAGGACGATAGATTGACCCTCTAGTTGGTCTAGATCGTTGTCTTGCACCTTGTTAGCCTCCCTGGCAATGGTGCCAAAATGTTGGTGTCCATGTATGAATGATTTATTCACCCTTTTCCTACATTAATTTATCAATCTGGGTGCATATCCTTTCAAGGCAACGCGCAAGGTATATGTAAGGGCAAGCGTACAATTCGTTCTAGCCAAGGGCTCATGATTAAGATTCAAAGAATTACTGTCATACTGGATTAAATACAACATTCAAAAAGTAATCATAAGAATCACACACTGTAACAAAAATCATAAACTGATAAATAACACACACAGAAAGACGCAGCAACTGATCAGAAGAGCGGGCCCAACTCTCTGATCAGGGCTGTATTAGTCACAAGCGAAGATGAAGACAACAAAATAGATAGTGTTTTATAAATATGAAAAGGGTTATTACAATCTCAATGGGGACATCCCCAATTAGAGGAATAAACTGTCTTTTATACATCGAGAGGGAGAACAACCTCTTTCCCCAAAATTTGGTAACCATATCCCCAAAAATATACATTAGTTGGAATGACACCAATACCAGATAGACAAAATCAACGAGATGCCCAAGATGGTTCAGGGATCTGTGACTCCAGCTGCACGACCTCCTTATGGTTTGGTTTTTTCTATGAATAGTGGATCTGCTGCGGGATGAAGCCTTGGTCCTGTTCTCCAGAATCTACAATCAAACATTCATTTTAGTGTTGCGAATAGGAAAAACTACGCGACTTTATTTCATTAATAAAATATTCCAATAGACAAGGCAAGGGTATTTACCTTACAAGTTTAGCATAGTAAACATAGGTAAATAAGTGCAAAAAGGTAAAAAAGGTAATGGAAATGCAGCAGAAAGATAGCCCAATTTGGTGCCCAACAATAATGAAAAGACAAGAGATGCAAGTGAAGTGCTTCAGATTTCACTCTTAGTAACCTTTACTATTTTAGAAATAAGGAGAACTCCAACCGTTTAGGGTTTGAGAACCTTTTGTATAAATACATATTTATAAGAATGAACAAAGGTGGATTATTTTCGTATTGTAACTAGGATAACTCATCCTTTGTGAGTATTAATACAAGCATAGACAAGGATTCCAAATTTTGTACAGTTTGAGTTATGTGGTCTTCTTGTATTCCATATTTCTAGTTTTCTTTATGTTACTCCTTGATAAGTGAATGATAGCAATTTAGTACAACATCTACTGTAATCATATTCCATTTAGTTATTTGATAAGCGAGCAATTTTTCCTCAGTATTTTCTATTAGCAAATACAAGTACTGCAAGTTACTTGGATCACTATATCATATATCATTTCAGGGGTGCATTTCACTCTTTCTTCTACTATAAACAATGTAAGATTCTTCTGTCATTGATGCATTAGCTTGTTTAATAGTTTTGTAACTTTCTTCATCACCACTCAATTTGATTAATTAACTCAGACGATGAAACACGACCTCTGTTTTTTTCAGTTATTAATTTCATTTGAGGATTAAAATTCTTGCATAGCTAATGGAAGAAAAAACACTCTTAAAACAAATCATTTCTTAATTCCTAATGCTTGATATTACGCTTTGAGCCTTAAGTTTAATCTCAAGAAGAACACCACATAATGATTTTTCTTATATGTATTGAAGAATTACATTCCTTGGAAGCACCAACTTCCTTTGTTTTTCAACTGCAAATGGAATGAGGCTCCAAGCCCCTAGTTTTTCTAGCTACTACATGAGGGAAGCTCCAACTCCCCAATTCTCTGGCTACAACTAGAAGGAGGCTACAACCCCCTATGTTCTCCATCTACAACTGTAAGGTATCTACAACTACCTGTCCTTTCCCCATCCAACCACCCTGAAATATAAATGTCAAATGTAGACAACCTGTCACTGTCACTGAATCAACCACTACCACTATCAACCTGTCATTGTCAACTTCTACCAATAACGTGTAACAACCTATAGCAATCAAACTGCACCAAACAACTTGTACCAATAACCTGAAACAACATTTACCATGCATAAACCATGCATCAACTGCACATCAACTACGACTCATCAAGATGTACCTACATCATCAACTATACACCTCATTTATGCACCAACTCATCAACTACTTGTCTCAACCATGTGCCCAACATGTACCTCAACCATATATCAAAGACATACACCAATATAACCATAAAAAATTCATCACTCTGTCCATAAAACAAATACCATAAACCATTATATCGAATCATGTGCCACAACCTCACTGTTATGTAGCCTCAAGCTAAACCAACAACTTTAGCAACACATCACAACTGAAGGACCAATACCCATATTCCAAATACCAACAACAAAATACCAATTGTATCCCTCAACAAATCTGATATATTCAGCAATACTGAACATCCAATACCATCTCAAGAGATAAACCCTAGCTCACAAAACATACCTCAAACACAATGTGCCATATCTCTCATAAATAGACCCCAACCATGTTGTTGCCGTAATTTTTCTGCCGCACATTTTGTGCGGTGATTTTTCTGCCATGATTTTTCTTCTGCAATTTTTTTGTCGCGATTTTTCTTTAGCACTTTTTTTGTCATGATTTTTCTGCCACAATTTTTCTGTCGTGATTTTTCTGTCACACTTTTTCTGCCGCACTTTTTCTGCCACACTTTTCCTGCCACACATTTTCTGTCGCACATTTCCTGCCACACTTTTTTCTGCTGCAATTTTTCTCTATCATTAATACCTGCCCAAATAATCTTTCACAAAAATAGATATTCAATGATATTAAAGTGTGTTTAAAATGAGAGAGCCTTGCCTCTTATTTATAATTTCATGTAACATCCCACTTTTCTTATTTTAGGACTTATCCATTAACTTTATTATTTAAACAATTTCTTTTGCAAACACTTTGGCTTTTTGGGGCTTCTAGATGACTCATGAGGGTCCTCCAACTTCACATGGCCATAACTCTCTAACTGTGAGGAGTTATGTGACGTTCCACATACCACCAGAAATGGCATGACAAGCACTATCCATCTAGGATAGTTTCACTAATAAATTCACTAGCATTCATCTCATTATTTCACAATTAATCATGGGTTCTCTAACCATGT
>ML793091.1:408846-419058 GCA_009831015.1 Picea engelmannii
CTTTTATTCTCTTGGTTTTGTTCTTGTCATCATTTTTCCTTGTTGTGTTATTTTCCAACGAAATAAAAAACAATTTCCTGTTTCATTTTCTTCTTGGTTTGAGGATTGTGTTGTTGCATCAGTAGCTAGGAAAGAAGTCTGTTTCATAAGTTTTTGCAGTGCATGTCAAGTATAAGTAGATCGCAGCTCTGAGTGAAAATCCTTCATATTTACTGCATAAAATCTTAGTAATTTCAAAAAGAAAAAAAGTCTTTCATTGAAAAGTTGTTGGTTTTGCATTTTAGTAAAAGTTTTTGTTTCCACGCATTTTTTGTGCATTTTGTGTTGAGTCTTTTTACACACCATCAGTTTCACTTTCGCACCTTGTGACTTAAGAATCCCATTAAAAGAAACGCTAATTAAAATCAAGTAGAATTTTCTGTTTGTAGGGTGCATCCACTAGCTCAGGAATAAGGGCCTTGGAATAGGTTGGAGAGTAAATTCTCCAAGGCCACCCAAACTAAAAATTGAAGTCTGTCACTTAGGGAGTGTAGAAGTCTGGTTACGAAAAGTTATTCAGGACCCCCCTCTAACACAGGGGCTAAACACAAGGTTGCGTAAGGAAAGGCAGCAGAGATAACCCCTCCAAAGCTGGACCGAGCGTTGTGGAGAACACATATAGAGGATCTGTTAAGGGATTCTTTCATTTGCACTTGCCACGGAGCTTTGTGGATCTCGAATCCGTTCGAGGTCCTCAGTCATCTTCTGGAACACTTGCTCTCGATACCCTTGACAGGTTTCAGGCTTGATACCCTACTCATTGTGGTCTACCCGACTGTCGATTGTACCCGCCTGATAGTTGTTCACGTGCTGGCAAACTAGTTGCCTATCTTTTCTAGGGACATACACAAGTGACTGCAGGGGTATACCATTGTACCTAGGACGTACATCGGACCAATGCTTTGCAGAGTAGACCCGGAGGGTGCTTCCGTATTCGAGTTTCACTTGCACCGATAAGGTACTCTAGTGTTGGTTGTTGTAACTGTTCTTCCTACTAATATAGTGCTTGCTCGATTTATCTTCTAGGGGATTTCGTTTAGTGCGTGTTACTGTTTGTTCATGAAGAATACCTTAGCATGTCGTGAATCTTCTCACACAGTGGAGGATTCGTAGCTCCGCCGGTCACGAAGGCTTCTGTGCCTGCCGTCGGTTATAGTGGAGCCACCCCCACCACCATTGAGGCGGAAGCTAGACCATCAAGGGTCTTTCGAAGCAACCGGGGCTTTTGATCCCGAAAAACCCCTCGAGGAATCGACCACCAATCTTGGATTGGTTGAAACCTCCAACACTGATACTTGGCCGGACATTATTGTGCCAATTCAATTTTACAAAATCCTGTCAGTGCCTAACCCAGTCATGGAACAAATCACTTCCTCTGGGACTTCTTCCATTCCTTCCATTGTTACTACCACAGGAGAATCTTCTCCTAACTTACCTTTGTCGACGGTCCGCACCACTACGGTATTGGCCGCAACTACGTCGCATAGTGAATTGACCCCATATATCGCAGCGGCCACACCTCTTTACACACCTAGTGCGACAGGCACTTTGTTTTCATACGGTATTCCTAGTTCAGGTACTAGTCCTGCACTCACTTCATCCACTTTCCAGAATTTGGGTCTGGGGGCAGGAAGCTCTAACGCTCCTCTGCAAGGTCAACTTGGGGGCATTCCTGTCCCTTTCAATGCTTTTCCTTATGCTAGAGGTCATATTCCTCCTTTGTCCCCTTCGCTCGGTGGATCGCATCAGCAGTCCGCTGGGCAGCCTTCACACACAAGTCCTTTTGGAGCCGGGAGTCAAGGAACACTTGCGCAAACTCAGCTGGTAGGTTCGTCACCGTTTCTTTGGAACGGGACATTTGGTAATAACACTGTAACATCCGTTGCTTTCCCATCTGGGGGCACACCTGTATTTGTACAGTTTACACCGGCACAGGGTACTATTCCTATGCTGGGGGAACATATACCAGGACCTTGGAACTCAGCACAAGGATCCATTCCATCCTCTGGAATGTTGTTCTGGGGTAACTCTTTCCACAGCCATTGGAACCCCAGACAGACTTCTATGCCTCTTCCATCAGGACCGGCATGGGGTAATCCGTCCCAAAGTCCATCAAACACGATGAATGCCCAACATCCTATGTCCTTCATGGGGAATCAACAAATGATGTCCCCTCAAATGCAAAACCCTTACGCTGGTCAGGGCCACGATTTCTACCAGAACCCAGGCCAGCAACCAAACTTTTCCTGGCAACTTGGTGCCAGCCCAACTCTAGGACCCTCTTATCCCAGCTATCAGCATCCACCTAAACTCCCTTTCTTGGCGACGTTACACTTGCCAGATTTAACACGGTTGTTGAATGATCCTATCTGTCACGATCCGCGTTGGCCTCCTATGCCGATGAAGTTTCCTTCGGACATCCCAAAGTTCGAGGCCAAGCCTAACGAAGATCCAGGTGATCATGTGACTACTTTCCACTTATGGTGTTCATCTAACTCACTGAAAGATGACTCCGTCTAGTTGCGATTGTTTCAACGCACTCTGATAGGGAGTGCCGCGAAATGGTACATAGAGCTTGATCGTTCATGGTATTCCTCTTTTGGCGAACTGGCGATGGCCTTCCTTAACCATTTCCAGTTACCTGTGAGATACAACGCCGACACAGAGTTGCTAGCCAATTTCAAGCAGACGTCAGTGGACCATATCTCGGATCATATTCGAGAGTGGCGACGCCGAAAGAGTCTTATCAAAGTACCCGTCCCACCAGAATTCCTGCTTGAGTGGTTCCTTAAGTCTTTAGTTCAGCAGTTATCCAAAGATGTCGCGACTTCAGGGGTCTTCTCCGAGGAAGATGTCATCATGAGGGCTCAATAGTTTGAGCTTATTTATTCTTAGTCTGGTCTATTGTACACCATCCTGCCGGATGCACCACGATTGATTCTGGACAAAACTAGATAGAGAGACGGACCACATGCCGATGGTATAGTTGGTTCGGCACAAACCAAGCCCGCTGAGCAATTGACAAAACAATTGCAGCAGTTATCTATACAACACTCAGCGGCCAGCTAGACTACTGCTTTGGCTGCTCCTCCTACTCAAACATCGGAAGTACACTCCATACAGACGACTAACCCAAAGGCCAACCAGCAGCCCGAGAGGAAGAAAAAACAACGCAAGAAGAGTAAGGGGGATAAAAAACTGAATGATAATGCTGGCGAGGGAACCACAGAAAGGAAGAAGGCAAGGTACCCGTGCAACCTATGTGTGGAAGACCACCCAACCCACCTATGCCCTCAACTTGTAGAGGCCCAAAAGTTTGTCACACAGAAACCGCAAGCCGTGTTGACTAACCCCTTTCAACATGGGAAAAATTTGACTCAAGCCTCTACAAGTAGCGAAGGGGGCAGCCAAGAAAACTGCCCTCCCCCGAGCAATTCATCTGCCGCAAACGTATATATGGTGAAAAGTGATGCTTTCATAATGACTAGAGCTCACGATTATAGTAAACCAAGTGCTCCTGAGAAGGGAAAAGAAGTCGAGATCCCATCTCTTCCTCTACAGATCGAGAAGATGTTGGGTGAAACAATGACACACATTCCAAAAGGTGCGTTCAAGAGGGCTTCTCATAATCCAAACGCAAGGGCCACCCAAAACTACTATGTGGTGGAAGATTTATCCCAAACCCCTTGTGTTATGTCCGCTTTGGAGGTCCTCCAAAGTTGCCCTGCTCAGAGAAAAGCCTTATTGACTACTTTAGGCTCTACTGAGACTTGTAACCTAGGTACCATTATGTTAGATACGACTGACTTAAAACCTCGTTTTCCTTACCACGTCGCGTTTCAGATAGTAGTGGCTCACCCCACGAAAACTTTTACAAGAAACATATTCCGCACGGTAGTAGACGAGGGCGCTTCGACTTGCGTTATGTCATTAGAATGCTGGAAAGCCATTGGTCAACCTGAGCTGTCTCTGTCACCTACTCTCCTCACTGTGTTCGATGGTTGTTCTTCCCGACTGCATGGCATTATTCCTTCTTTCCCAGTACAGTTAGGGGGGAAGACTGTGTGCGTTGAAGTAGAGGTAATTGATTCCCCCATCGAATACAATCTATTGTTAGGTCGTAGTTGGACTTATGCAATGCAAGCGGTGGTTTCTACAATCATCTGAGTCCTATTGTTTCCACATGAAGGCCGGATAGTAACTATTGATCAGTTTTCTTTCTCTCGACCTGACCCAACCTTGGGGGCATCCACGGTTCCCATGGTAGATAATCCTCAAGCCGGTGTCAACAACATAGGAGTTGGTTTGTGCCCATCTTTGATGGGTACCTTCGACTACCCACCTCCTCAAGGCGATGTCAAGTTTATATCGACTCACCACAAGGCTGAGATTTTCCATCTTTCGTCGTTCCACACAACTTACTTCCAGGATCCATGGATTCTTCCTTCCCCATCAGAAACGATGGATGCGACAGGGCATGCGGGCATGGCCATGCCCTTGTCGGCCACTGAAGTAGCGTACTCTTTGGTCCAGCAAGCTTCAGCTACTCTTGATCCGATTCCCGCACAAGAGTTGGATCCACTCCTCGAGCCTATTTGGGCTCAGGATTCTCTTGTCAACACTGATTCGTTAGACTTAGTCTTTCCTTCTGATGAAACCATAATCGAAGCAATGACTGGTCCAAACAAACCCTGGGACGATCTTCATCATAGATCATACTTCCTCCCGGAGTTACACCGAATCGAGGCAGGAGAATTCACTATCACCAAGACGGGAGATCAGCCTTGTCCCATTAACCTCTTAGCTACAAAGGACATTTATGCTGAGGGCAATATGGAGACTATCGCTGAAATGATACCTATCAATATCTCTCGAACCCCCGGCATCGTGGAGAATGTCTTCATCGGAGCGGATTTCTCCCCTGAAGAGATTCAGATTTACGCGGATCTTTTCAAAGAATTCCGCGACGTTTTTGCCTAGTCTTATGAGGAAATGCCAGGCATCGATCTGAAAATTGTTGAACATGAGATCACTACATATCCGGACCCTAAGCCTGTTCGACAGAAACTTCGTCCAGTTAATCCAAGGAAGGCAGTAGATATCAAAGCTGAAGTTGAGAAATTGCTTAAGGCAGGTTTCATCTACCCTATCCACTTGACTGAATGGGTGGCAAATCCCATGCCAGTCGATAAAAAACAGGGCACGATTCGTGTCTGTACCAATTTTCGTGATTTGAATAAGGCATGTCCGAAAGATAATTATCCAACCCCATTCATCGACCAAATCATTGATGAGTGTGCCGGTTGTGAAGCCTTTTCATTCATGGATGGTTTCTCGGGTTATAACCAAATCCAAATCAAACCCGAGGACCAACACAAAACGACATTCATTTGTCTGTGGGGTACATTCGCCTATCGAAAAATGCCTTTTGGTCTCAAGAACGCTGGAGCCACTTTCCAACGGGCCATGTCTTTTGTGTTTCACGACCTCAAACATATAGTCGAGGCATATCTAGATGATTTAGCATCACACTCTCGTAATCGAAAGGATCATCCTACACACCTCGGACTCATCTTTGAACGCTGCCGCTACTTCCAGATTCGCTTAAATCCCAACAAGTGTAGCTTTTGCGTCACGTCAGGACATTTGTTAGGTTTCATCATTTCAACAACGGGGATCATGGTTGATCCTCTTAAGGTGGAGTCAATAGTACAGTTTCCTCCCCCCACACACAATTTTACAACTTCAAAGTCTTCAAGGCAAGGCTAACTTCTTACGACGCTTCATCGCCAACTATGCTGAAATCACCAAGGGCTTCATGCATTTACTGAAGAAAGACGTTCCTTTTTTCTGGGACAAATCCGCACAACGTTCTTTCGACGCATTGAAACACGCCCTTACAACCGCACCTCTTCTACGGCCACCGAATTATAACAAGGATTTCCTATTATATCTGGCTGCCGCAGGGTCAACCATCGGCATGGTTTTAGTTCAGGAAGATGATTCATTTTCTGAGTACATGATCTATTACCTGAGCCGAGGCCTCGTAGGACCGAAACTTAATTATACACATCTCGAAAAACTTGCATTGGCAGCAGTCCATGTTGTTCAATGGTTCTATCACTATGTTATGTTTCGTAAGACCACTATTGTTGCCGTTGTGAATCCATTTCAATACATGTTGACACGACGAGTTATAGGTAGAAAAATCAGTAGATGGATGGTTATCCTCCAAGAATTCGACTTAGACTTCGTTTCAGCCAAGTCCAAAAAGTCATTGGTCTTCGCAGAACTTATCTCAGAACTTCCGGTTGAGTCAGGTGACGTTGTGCCTGAGGAATCACCTATCCGAGGGGATATGTTTTTGATCAAATCGTCTGACCCCTGGTACGGAGATATACTGATCTATCTCCAGACTTTGAAGTGTCCTGCCTCTGCTTCTCATGATGAGTGTCAGCGGATCCGCCATCAGGCCAAGAACTATCTTATACTCAATGATACTTTGCATCAGAGAGGTGTAGATTGTATCTTGCGTCGGTGTCTCACTCATGAGGAGGCCGTCATAGTGCTCAACGATTTTCATACAGGAGCTTGTGGCGACCACTTATCTAGGTTGGCAACAACCCAAAAAATCTTATGAGCAGGTTAGTTCTGGCCCACACTTATCAAAGATTGTATTGAGTCGGTCAAGAAGTGCCATCCGTGCCAAATATTCTCACGGAAGATGAGGGCACATCCAGTTCCGATGTTTCCTGTTATCACCATCGGTCCCTTCACCAAGTGGGGGATTGATTACACTACATGCAACCCCCCATCAGCAAGGGGGCACCGCTATATCATTGTGGCTGTCGACTACTTCACTAAGTGGGTCGAAGCCATGCCGACGTTCAAAGATGATGGAGAGACTGCAACTCTCTTCTTATTTAACCAGATTATAGCACGGTTCGGAGTCGCGAGAGATATTTTCACTAACCATTGCAGTCACTTTCAGAACCAAATGATGATCGAGTTAATGTCAAAGCTTGGGTTACGGAAAGAACACTCATCACCTTACTATCCCCAAGCCAATGGGAAAGTGGAAGCTGTTAACAAAACTCTTAAGACAATGCTACAGCGAACCATCAACTCAGCCAAGTCAAACTGGAATTTGATGTTATACTCGGCATTATGGGCTTACCGAACGTCAGTTAAGACTACAACCGGTTTCTCACCTTTCCAACTCGTTTACGGGCTGGAGGCAGTCTTTCCCATCGAATGTCAAATTCCATCTCTAAAGTTGGTAGTACAGTTATTGCTAGACACTTCTCTGCTTGAAGAATGGTTAGTACACCTAGAGGAGCTTGATGAACAACATCGTAATGCGGCACTGGCCAACGAGGCTCATAAGAATAGGGTGAAGTGTCAATATGATAGGTCCGTTCGTCCTCGGGTTTTCTCTAAGGGCGACCTTGTCCTGGTTTACGACCAAGATAAGGACCCCCTGGGGGCAGGAAAGTTTAAACCCATGTGGTTCGGACCCTTCATTGTTAAGGAGGTGTTAAAAAAGGGCGCTTATCGTCTGGTCGATTGTGAAGGGAATGCTTTGGCGGAGACTAGAAATGGCCTCTACCTCAAGAAGTACTACTCATAAGGGTCACTGTGGGTAACTTTTTGTAACATATGTATAGTCTTTGTGCTATTACTTTCTTTCATTTCTTTTGAAAAACGTGTCATGGTCGTGTCATTAATGTTATCTTTTGTCACTATGGCAGATGTCAAGTGAGTCTGAGGTGTTCATTGGGTATGTGGACGGTGCTATTCGACACACGCGGAGGCTTGCCTCCACAGCTTGGGTAATCTTTACACCACAGGGTCAGTTGTTACCTTCCGGAGGAATATGCTTAGGTGACACCACAAACAATGTTGCTAAGTATAGCGCAGTTATTGAGTTGCTTCGTGACGCTTTGTCATTGGGTATCTCCCATCTCCGGGTCTATCTAGACGCTCAACTGGTTGTGTCGTAGCTAAATAGAATATACCATGTGCACGATCCTACTCTACACCAAAGATTCCTTAGGGTACGTCT
Organism: Picea engelmannii; assembly: GCA_009831015.1. NCBI lineage: Eukaryota > Viridiplantae > Streptophyta > Pinopsida > Pinales > Pinaceae > Picea > Picea engelmannii. The sequence continues at coordinate 416,951 of ML793091.1, forward strand.
CTTGGAAAGCAACTTTGATTATATTACATATTTTCATGTTCCTAGAAGTCTAAATCAAATCACAGATGCTCTAGCTAATCATATTTTAGATTGGCATATTGCCCACACACAAAAAGATCATGATCAAACACATGTAAATACATTTTGTACCCAGAATCCACAAAGACACACAAAATAAATAAAAATCATATATAAACATGATAACATCTCAGAGTACATAGATGGGCGCAAACGCCTCAAAAAAAAAAAATGGGAACCATAACGAGTCACTGGGGCTTATGCCCTCAAAAAAAATAATACATGTTAGTGCTCGAGGCACATAAAAGTCTACAAAATCTACTCAGGGCCTATGGGCCCTATTATAATCATACACAGCTCGGCCTAAACGCCTAAACAGTCGGACCCATGTCCGAGGTAACCCCACCATATGAGTCTGCATGGAGGGTGGTAGGTCCTCTATCTCTATCATCGGAATGGTGCGGGTGAGATCAGTAAAGTTTCTCTCAATCCGCCCAAGAGCCCTCTCAGCCTCTCCTGCTGGAGGGTTCCCGGCTACTGCTGCTCCCCTGGCGGCGGCAGCTGCGGCCTCTGGCCGTGGACGGCGCCTGTTCCATGCAAAGTTGGCAGGCCGCACAGGTCCCACATCTGCATGAAACACAATGGTCACCCGTCAGAAAATATGTTATCTCAAAAACATGATATATATAAAAAGACATAAAAATTACATATACAAACAAAAAAACTGTACAGGTGGAGACTTACCCATCTCCCCTCGCTCCTCACCAGGAGGCACTGGTATGGCTGGATCTCTAGAAAAATCAATTCCCGCGTATGGGTAGTCCTCGATAGCGGGGATCTGTCGTGACAACCAAGAAAAGAAGTCGTCGTTGAAGGCCTCCACGGTCCTTCCACCACCCTATCATGGTAGTAATGCTGCCCATCTACATACTGTCGGGAACGTCACCAGATGCCCTCGTACCGTCATCCGAGGACTGAAACACGGAACTCTCTCGAAGACAAACGAGCACAGGATAGTCCCGAACCCGAAGTTCTTATGTGTCCGTCGACGGAAATCTGTCAATTGTCGTCTCATGCTCTCGAGCAGCGTGGTACTCCAGTCATATATCTATGCATTCATGCACTGAATTGCACAGTTCATCTGTGCGCGCGATGCCTGATGTACAGTTGAAGAGCAGGTAATTCGCCCAATGAGCGACAAGATGGTCTGTAGAGCAAGGCTGGTGACACTCCCAACCGGTATCCAAGAAGTCCCCTGATAGGTCCCAGCCATGCAATGTTCTTCTATCAACTCCGAGACTTTGCTCGACCCCGCAGGAAATGTCTGCAAGTTAATGGGTTCCCCTCTCCTCGAGAGGCCCGTCAAAAAATAGATTTCCTCGGTCGTGGGAACCAAGGATTGTCCCTCTATCATAAAGGCCTCAACGTCGGGGTGCCAATAGTCAACCAAGGCATTCATCATCCTTGGTTGCGCGCACATAAATGGGCATAGGAAAAACTTCACTAAACCGCATTGCATCAGCATGACCATCACATTTGGATCTGCAGCTACTGCCTCATTGGCAGCCTCATGCTCTCTCTCTCTCCAATGCACATACATCCTATCAACCAAAAAGAAGAAAAAGGAAGAGATTAGACCTTGCATGCAATTTTTTGGTCGCGCGGGGGGTAACCTGCGAGCTGTCGAGGCGACAGTCGCGGGTACCCGCGCGCAAGTTTGACTCTGCGCACGGGTACCCGTGGGCTGTCTCTGGAAAGCTCGAGGATTACTAGGGCTGCCCCCTTGAAGGGCGACGACCACCCCCAAAACAAACTTAAAAAACTTAAATGACATATTGAAATGCAAGATGAGGGAGTTTGTACTTACTTGGTCCCAGCGGAAGTCTGTTTGGTCCACCATAGCTCCCGGAATCACGATCTCTGGCGAAGGGGTTCTTTTGGCTCCAAAGTCAATTTCCAAATCAGCAATGGTGATAATGAGCTGCCAGCTTCTATTTATAGAGTTTTTGGCCTCTTTTTGTCACTTTTTTGGGCCCTTTTGTCAGTTTCTTTATACCAAAAACCATTTTGGGTGGTTTCGGGGTTATATG
>ML793091.1:423837-439785 GCA_009831015.1 Picea engelmannii
AAGCTGTAGCTACCTTTGGAAGTCATTACTTCCCTTGAACAAAAACTATTGATTATTTCTCATATATATTGTGCATGGTGTATTGTGGTGTATTGGTGTAAATCTTATACTATTGTTCATTACTCATTGGATATAATTGAATGTTTTAAGTATAAGTTGGAAAAGGTTTTTAAATTGTACTTGATACTGATTCACCCCCCTCTCAGTATCAACACTTGCAACTCATCCATTAATAAAGTAGCAATATCAGTTCTTTCTTCTAAAGCATATATTTTGGGATCAAATCTTGAAAGTAAATATCCAAGAACTTTTTTCACAATAATACCATTTTCAACTATTTCTCCTAAACCTCTCACAGTATTGACTACTTCATCAATACGTAAGAAATAGGTACCTATATATTTAGATTCTTCCATCTTTAAACTTTCAAATTCAATTCTATATGATTGTAATTTAGCATTCTTTACCTTAGTATCTCCTTCATATACCTTCTTTAGTTTGTCCCATAGCTCTTTTGCTGACTCACAATGCATTACTTTAAAAAATTCGGAACCTGCCAATCTTCTAAGTATTGCATACAAAGCTTTGGAATTACTCTCATAGAATTTCTTCCCTGCAGCATCTGTTGGAATTGTTGTTGGAGTCTTATATTCATTCAACACATCTTCCCAAACATGTACTCCTTGAGACTGCAAAAAAAACTTCATCTTGATACTCCAAAAAGAATAATTTTTTCCATCAAACAAAGGTAATCCATGTTTAGTAAAATCAGATTTCTTATCCATTTTTAAGGATCAAACTTCTAGTGATTAAAATGAATCTTGAAGTAACCTGCTCTGATACCAATTGTTATACATGATAGCCTAACTGAGGGGGGGGGGGAGGTGAATTAGTTAGATACAATTTCTTTCCTTTTATTTAACATATTACTCAATGAACACAGATTATGTTGTTTACTGTATGTCTTGCTGCAAAATCATTCAAATAACTAAATATGCAATCACATAAATAGACAATGACACAAAGATTTTCATGAGGAAACCCAAAAGGGAAAAACATCTTCTTCTTATGAATGAAAGGCAAGCTCCAACTCCTCTTTACATTCTTATTTTATCTGAGCTACAACCTAGATGAGGTTGCTACCTCTATTTCTTCAGCACCTACTGAGTGGAAGCTACAACTCCTGGATGTACAAGCACCAACTTGTACAAGAGACTTTTATAGTCTCCCCATGCTCCTCCCTACCACCCTGAAATCATTCTCTGTCACGAAAAACCTACAAACCAACTCTTTATATTCTCTGTCAAAGATTAAGCATTCAAATCCTCTCTGCACAATTCATTCTTGACTAGACCACTTAGATTTATCAATATGTGTATGTGTCCTCCCTCCTCTATCTTTTCTCTTCCTCAAATTTTACAAAGCCATATATCTCCCATAATCCTCTCTCTTTTATTTTCTTGAAACATTCAGTTTATATATCTTCCTATATCATCAATGCATACAATCAAACCCTCAGGATTCAAAGAATCAGTTACAATAACTAAATAACTTCCTTATAGTAATTCTTATTGGTCAAGGCCTCAAGAAGAACAATAGTCACACGATCAATTTAAATATTTAACCAACATTGTTCGGTGATCATACATTTGTTTTGTCTCAGCATAGAATAACCCTCGAGCACTTCAAAAAGACACTTGTGCTTAAACCATATGCCCATTGGCTATGACCATGGGCTTAACTAAAATGCATTTTTCATTTTAGAATTTCGTCGTTTCTTCCTTTTGGGTGTTTTGAGACTCACAATAGTCCTGTTTGGAATTTTGGGGTTCGCTACTTCAAAGGTTAAAGTTCCTTTGATCTTTGATTTCCCAGTCTACGAAACTCCGAAATGGAGTCTTTGTTGATGTGCCTATTTCAGGATTTTTGCATTTTGCATTCCGTAACTTCGGGATTCCTGTGATGAAGAGTCTCGAATCTTGACTCCTCCAACTCCTGGTATCCAAAACTCCGAAACAGATATTAAGTCGTGGTTTCGCATTTCCTTGTTCCATGTTTCGGCATTTTAGCCTTTCATATTTCGACATTTTGGATTTTCGCATTTCGGAATTTCACCAGTTGGAATTATATCACATTTCCTTCCTTTGACTTCTAATTTCCCAATATCCACTTTTCTCCTATCGATGGTCCCACGACCTTTCGTGATCAGATGGTCCTGATCTCATCGGGACTTTGCACTCCGATCGACGACCCATAGCCTTTCGTGATTAGGCGATCCTAATCCCATCGGGACTTTGCATTTCTCGATTTCACATATCGCGATGTCGAAGGTTGGAGCTCCTCCTTTCTTTGATTCCTGAATTTAGAAGGAACTCTCAGTGAACCACTGTGCAACTTCAAGTTTGACATTAATGACAAAACCTATGAAACCCTGCGCAACAACCTATGCAAACTGACCAACAAACCATACTTCTAGGATAACTCAATCCACAAAGTGTATTCCCATGAGGGATTTCACAATAAGGGAACCACTTTGGATTTCATCCATTTATACTTCTTATCAACCATGACAAGAAAATAATGAGTCATCTTTACATCAAATAAACTTCGGTCCATTACCCAAACCTTTGTGCTACTAGAATTTTCTACCAGACTTTCTTCAAGGGTTGAAATCAATGACAACCAACCTTAATCAACAATCTCCCCCTTTGGCATTTATGGAAACACTCTAATGAAATACTAAAATTGTGTCATGCAATACTAAATTCATATCACTCATGCTCTCCCTGGAACTATGTCTCTGTCCTCTTCATATCTGTGACCTTTTCTCCCCTTGGAATCATGCCTCCATCCTTTGCATATGATAAATATCTCCCCCTTTGTCATCAATGGAAAAAGTATATTTCCATATAGGGTTTCTCAGCCTAACTAAACTATCCTATTTATGGTGCTTCCTCGTGTACATCTAAGACATATAAGATAAGCATTCAAAAGCATTCATTTTGGAGTATAAATAACTCTGAGTCTTTGGTGAAGATAATCAAAGGCTTCCCTTGGAAGTGGTTTTGTAAATATGTCTTCCACTTGTTCTTTTGTGCCCACATACTCAACTCTGGTGTTCTTTTCCACAACCTATTCCCATAGAAAGTGATCCTTTATTGGAATGTTCTTCGTCTTGGAGTGCATCACCGAGTTCTTTCAGATACTAATGGTGCTTATACTATCACAATATATTGGAATGGGCTCATCATACTCAACCTGTATATCTGTCAGATTTGGTTTCATCCAAAGAATCTGTGTACAACATGTTGCTACAATATACTCTGCCTTGACTATAGATAAAGATATTGATGATTGTTTCTTTCTTAGACATGATACTAAAAACTCAACCAAGTAGAAATATTCTCCACTGGTGCTTCGTCATCCATCAACACAACTTTCCCAATTTGCATCTGTGTAGGCAATAAGTGACATATCTTTTCTTTTTTGATACCATAATCCAAACTCTTATGTTCCTTTGAGATCTATGAAAATCCTCTTCACTACTAATACATGTGATTCCTTTGGTGTTGCTTGAAATCGTGCCACCTGTCCAACTTCCTGCATTACATCTGGTCTAGATGTTGTCACATATAGTAGGCTACCAATCATTGACATGTATTTCCTCTGATTTCTAGACTTTGAATCATCATCTTTGCTCAACTTGCAACTGGTTTGCAATCTTCCATTATGAACATCTTTAGCATTTCTATGATATAATTGATTTGAGAAATAAAAATTCCTTGGTTTCTTTGACATATCTGAAGTCCCAGAAAGAAGGATAGTTCTCCAAGTAATGACATTTCAAATTCATTTTGCATATCCTTTGAAAATTTTTGACTTAACCTATCATCATCACTACCAAAAATAATATCATCAACATAAACTTTAAATAATAAAATACTATCTTGACTTAACTTGATGTAGAGGTTGTTGTCTTCACTTCCTTTTATGAACCCTTCCTATTATAGATATTTATCCAGTCTAGAGAACCGTGCTCTAGGAACCTGTTTTAGACCATACAAGGCCTTCTTTAATTTACACACATAATTTGTGTTCTATGACAACTGAAATCTTTCTGGTTGTTCAATGTAGACTTCTTCTTCAAGTTACCCATTCAGAAAAGTTGATTTTATGCCCATCTGATACACTTTAATATTTTTGGAGCATGCATAAGCTAAAATTAATTAAATTTCTTCCATTCTGGCAAGTGGGGAAAATTTCTCTTCAAATTTGATTCCTTCAACCTATGCATATCCTTTACATACCAATCTAGATTTGTTTCTTGTAACATGTCCATATTCATTCAATTTATTCTTGTATACCCACTTTGTATCGATCGCATTCTTATACTTTGGTCTTGGAACCAATTCCCAAGTGTCATTTTTCTCTATTTGATCCAATTATTCATCCATGGCCTTATTCCAAAATTCATCCTTGTTGGCCTCTTCAACATAGGTTGGTTCAATCGTAGATAAGAGTGCTAGGTGCATTTGTTATTGTGAACACATTCTTCTTCTTGTCTCAACTCCTACATCTTTTTTTCCGATAATCTGATCTGAAGGATGATTCTTCTGTACTCGTCTACTAGGTGTCTTTGGAGGCACTTGCTAAACATGCTCTTCTTCTTCTGTCAGATCCTCTTCATCTTCCCCTTATTTTTCATCTTTCGTTTCTTCATAAAGTTGTTACATTGATTAATTTTCTTCTTCCTTTAATTATTGTCTACCTATTTCATCAATTGTTACGTTGATGTTTTCCACAACTTTGTTCAATCTCAGGTTGTAACACTTGTGTGATTTCCTTGTACTTGAGTAACCAAAAAGTACTCATTTGCCCAAACGAGATTCAAACTTTCCCATTTTCCGTCTTCTCTTTTGATGTAGCATTTTCTTCCAAAAACTCTAAAGTGATTCACATTTGTTGGTCTTCCTTTCCATAGATCGTAGGGAGTTTTGTTTGTGTTGTTTCTGATCATTACTCTATTTTGAATGTGAAATGTTGTATGCACTTCCTATGTCCAAAAAATGTCTATAAATTTAGAATCCATTAGCATTGTTCGAGCCATTTCTTGTATTGTCATATTCTTTCTTTCAACAACTCCATTCTGTTGAGGTGTCCTAGCAATGGAGAATTATCTTTTTATTCCATTGGAGTAGTCCATAAATTCCTTTGAAGTGAACTCTCCTCCATTATCAGATCTCAAGGATTTGATTTTTGAATCCATTTCATTCTTTAATCCATTTCATTTTCAACCATTTCCTTGTAGATCTTGAAGTTTTCAAAATCTTCTGACATATTCTTGAGAAAGAAAACCGCAGTCATTCTTGTATAATCATCAACTAATAACATAAAGTATTTCTCACCTTTTAAACCCTTTGTTGTAGTTGGTCCAACTAGATAAGTATGCACAATTTCCAGTGGTCTTGTTTTGAATATTATTTTGATTTGAACCTAGTCTTTGTTTGCTTTCCTTGTTTAAAATGCTTGCATAAAGTGTTGGTTGGTTTCGTGATTTGGAAATTTTCTCTAACTGCTTCTCTTTTCTTGACTTTGACAAGGTTATCAAAATGTATGTTACCCATTCTTATTTTCCATAGCCAACTTTCATCTTCCTTTCCTAGACAACACTTTTCATCTCCAATTTCACTTAACACATATATGTTGCTTGAAGTTCTCATAGCTATAGCAATCAATTTTTCTGAACCTTCTTTTCTTATCTCACACTTTTGTGAATAGAAAGTAGCTTTATGACCTTGGTAACACATTTGACTCACACTTATAATATTAGGTTTCATATCTTCTACTAGTAGAACATTTTATTCCTTGGTATTCTTGTTCCCAATTGTGACTTTGCCTTTTCCAATGATTTTAGATGAATCATCATTTATGAAGGAGACTGATCCATCTCTTTCCTTTCTTAATGTAATAAAATTGTCTCTGTAACGTGTCATGTGTTTTGAACAACCATTGTCAACAAACCAACCACATTTATTCTTCTTAGCTTTTAGAGCGAGTGTGCATTCTTCATTGCTATACTAATTTTTCTTTCTTATCCATGTCCTTTTTTGAGGTTCATGTTTGTCACTGTTGTTATTCTGTTGCGGTTCTCTAGGAGGGACTGTCATTCTGGAATATTTGGCCATGTGTCCAAAGTTGTTACATTTGTAACAGTCCACTTCAATGCTCAAATATTCAAAACTATTGTAACTTCTTCTTTGTGTTTCACTAGGCCTTCTTGGTTAACCCTTTTGTGTATGACTTTCAAAGTTGTTTTTGTTGATGTTGTTAGCTCTGCAATTCACAACTTTATGTCAAAAATTATTACATGCATAACATAAACCAAAAAATATAGTTTGATATCTGGGAGTTGAAGATATTTTGAAAGGAGGTACTCTTAGGAATTCTTCTTCTTCCTGAGGCCTGTCTGTCGGTATTTTATTCTGAAATCTAAATCTTCTCAGTGGAGGAGTGTCCTTGTAATCTTCCTTGTAGATATTCCTATCCCCTTTGATTGTTTCTACATAGATTTTTGGATATGTTTCTTGCTCTGTTGTTTTAGAGCTTGATCCATTTTCTGTCTGATTGTATCCAAGTCCAGAATTGTCATGATGAGGTTTTTGACTACTAATAATGTCATCCAAAACTTTTGAGTTGTTCTGCATATATTTTTTTTAAGTTCCTTTCTTAATGTGACAATCTATGCTTCCAAATTTCCAATGATCCTGTATTTTTATTCTAGCTATTCTTTGAGTGCTTCTTCAATTATTTTATATTCTTCTATTTGAACCTTCAAATTTGTGACCATTTGTTCTAGTTCTTGAGTGTCTTCTTTCTTGTCTAGTTTTGCTTGTAGTTTCTTGTTTTTCTTGTTTTCTCTTCTGATAACTTCTATGGAACACATCAATTCTTCTCGGTAGTCAACTTCTGCCTCTTCATATTCTTCTTCGACTTCTTCATATTCGTCTTTGCCAATTCATATTATTCTTCGACTTCTTCATATTCTTCTTCGGCCTCTTCATATTCTTCTTCGGAGTCTTCTTTATCAGAGTCTTCAACTGCCATGAACAAAACTCTTCCTGTCTCATTGTCACTGTCTTCATTTTCATCTAATGATGAGATGTTTGATGATGATTAAAATCACAACAAAGTTTTGCCTGCAAAGTGTTGCTAAAGCCTATTATTATAGGACTAAATAATAGTAGTAGGTGGGATCCCCTTATAGATTGGAGATCAAGTATGGTTCTTATTTGATTTTATGCTATTGTTCGACATTTCTTACATGATTGACAATATCTTGTTTTATTAGATAATGGATCAGGCATATTATACATGGTTCTTTTCCTTCTCCAGGATCAAGTTTTATGTACAACGACCGATGTTATTCGTGGTTATCATTGTTGTTTGTTCTTGGATCTATTACTTGTGACACCTGCAATAGATATATGTTAGTAAAAACAAATAAAAGGAGATTAAGCAATGTGAACCAAAATGAAAAAGGGAGAAACTATCCTATACTAACATGCTACACTATATGCATTTAAAATATTGTGGCAAATCCTAGCTAACATATGATAGCTTTGCGATTTATTGAGATTATATAGAACATAGTTGACATGCATTTATGTATAGTGGAAATGGTAGTATGTGGTGTGGGTGGTGCCCTTGGTAATTAAAGGTTGTTGGTTTCGATGCATGGTTCGAATTGGATGATTTGTTTGATTAGTGGTTGGAGTGTACTAATAATTGAATGAACTTGAGTGTGGAGGTGACGTGCATTTACTACATGTTATCCCTATTCCTTTTGTTGTCCACCACCTTAGTTGGGCTATTATTCAATGGAGGTTTGCTGTCGTTAGGCTCTGACTTTTGAGCAGGGGGAGCTGCTCAGCTGACTCGTGTTTTAAGGTGTGTTTATTATAGGTATGTCTTTTGTTTTGGCATTCACGAGTCTGCTCTGTTTATGAGATGGATATTGGCTATGATGTATTGATTTATGCTTTCCTTTAGTATGGAAACTATGTGGAAATGTGTTTTTAATTTTGAAGTCACGATGTTAATGGTCATCCTAAGTATTAGAAGCCATAAAGGCTCTCTGTCATCCTTGTTGGTTTAGTTGGAGGTTTTTGTGACTGGTTGTCTTCACACTTTCATATTATTATACTCAGTATTTGGGTTTTTATGGGGTTTAATGGTCAGAAGCGCTTGTGTCATTGCACATTGTTCACTTGGGAAATGGGTTGTTTTCGTTATAAATGGTCGCGTAGTAAGTTATATTTTTTTTCCTCGGCTCTATTTGCACTTCAGCATTTTAGTTGGTCAACTGGAAACCTTGTGTGTGTTAAATGTCACTACTAGGCCCAAATGGAGCCTGACCCCATTTCTCATAGCTCTCTTGTCACGAGTTTTGTCACCCTGTTCAGGATGGTAAATTGTGGTAGTCTATGTGTGTGCCCCATTGGTCTCGAAGGTTTTCACCATCAACAAAAGTCGACCCTAGCCTCCCTGTGTTGAACCAAAGAGACACCTCTTGCTTCCTTAAGTCTGAGTGTTGGTAGAAGAGACCATCATGGCCTATCAGGCTTATTGTTGGTAGTTATTGATTGATGGTGGTGTTGCTTTTGGCATTCAGTCACTACGATTGTTATTATTGGAGGGATAAGCTCAGCATGGTTTACTGGAATGAGTTGATAAATCAAATACATAGGCATTTTCCTTGTGTTTATTTAATTAATAATCCAACGATGTTCATAATTGATAAATACACAATGATGCATTGATGCATTGGTATGAGTAGCATCCCTATAAGCATGAATCAATGTTGTTTGTTTTTAATGGAAAAATCATTAATGAAATCAGGGTTCTTATGGCATTTCCATCCAATGCATATGTATTTTTATTTGATTGTGTCGTTAAGAATGGGCACAAGTTTTACACAGTATGGTTGGGTTGCAGTTTGGTTGATTGAGCAACATTGTTGTTGTCTCTCTGTAGTGGATTGATAACTCAGCATGATAGGATGAGTTAATGATACTTTGAATGTGTGTTTAAAATTGTCAGAAGAGAATGGTATGGTTGCTCACTGTGGTGTTTATGGTATGGTTGCCCACTGTGTATGTTATGGATATTTTTTTGGGTTACACACTCAGAGATAATCACATGCGTTTTTATGGTTTTGTTGCAATTTGATTATTTTATTATGAGGTCGGGTATGTTGTTGTTGCCTTATGTTAGATGGATAGCCCAGTATTTTGAATGTGTAGAGTCAAAGGAAATTTGGGCCTGTACAACCACAAAAATGCAATTGGTTTTGACGAATGGTTGTTTACTTCATAGCAGAGTATGAGTCAAAGTGATGATTATTAGCGTGTTTAATTAGCGAGCCAAGATCTTTGCAAGATGAATATGAATCCTTGTGTTGACTGTCCATTATGTATGCAATTTAACTATTAAATGAATTAAGAGACAGAATCAAGCACGATTTTTTACATCTACATTTGATGATTGAATGGTTGGCAGTAGTTGATGAGCAAAGTGGGAGAAATTCACTTTGTATTCATTTGGGAAATTGCCAAAATATTAATGAATAAAGATAGAGTTCCCTTACAGTTTGTTGTAGAATGAATACTGTCATGATTTAATGGCATTGTGTTAAATATTTGAGTATGCACAGTAGACTAGTTAATGAACATAGTTGTTTGACAATGCACAGTGGTTGTTAGTTGGGTCACAATGGTCATTCGGTCAGTGTATTTCCTTGTACATAATGATTATATGGATTACTTAATTGATTTTATGGAAAATATCTGCTCTCTTTCCCCACCATTATTTCACTTTATGGTAATAACAAACCCCACACCTTCCCATATTCATTTTTCACTCCCTGTTCTAAAATTGATTACAGTTGGGAGAGTTTTTGTGTTGAAGCAGTTGGAAGTAGCAGTGTCTTGGTTGGATTATAGTGATGTTTTCTTTGTTTTTCATTACAGTTGATTGTTGTTGTCATTGAGAAATATCCATGTCCCCCCCGCCCCTCATTATATCATGTTTCGCTCAATACAAACCCATCGCGTATCCCATAACCCTTTTTTCAGCCCCTACTCATCAACAAACAATTTAACAATTGGTATGGGTTGGATTATATGAGTCTGATATGTTGCTCAGCCAAATATTTTTCATATTTTTAAAAGATTTTTCATGCATGGTTATTTAAAATATTATTTTCTAATCAATCACTCATGAATGGATGAGCTATTCAAATAAAAGGCTGAAAATAGAGGCCTATTATGCCTCTGTCAAAGAGAAGGCCACAACTGCCCCTTCTGCATCTTCAGATAATTATGGAAAATCTATGTCCTCCCACTTGCATTGCAAGGACAATTCTTCTCATGTGATTAGAAACATGAATCTTAAGGATTACATACAACCTAAGGCAGGTGTAGAAGGACTACAAGATGATAGCATCAACAAGGGAAAGATTACCTCACAAACTGGGAGATATGACTTTTGACTTTTTACTTTATCTATTGTTGATCACTGTTGACTTCAGGAATGTTTGGATAGCATGTTTTATTTTGGATACATGAGTAATGTTTTTTGAAATAAAAAATCATGAGCTCAATTTTCAAATGTGAATATGTTGATGGGGAGTCACAAGGAGGTGTGTTTCTCTTAACTAACTAGGTATGTTATGATTCTTATGAGCTAAAGGGAGTCACAAAGGATCCCACCTACTAGTTATTATTTATTTATAACCCTTATTATGATTATTACGTGTCCCTTAACTAAAATTTGGTTGAGTCTTTTAATTAACTTAACTAATGAGTTGGTTCAACTACTTCAACCAATTCTAATTGTTTAAAATAAAAAGGAAAGGGAGGAACAAAAGGAGGATAGAAGCAGAAGCATACTAAGGTTTTCTCTTTGAGTTTATGTTGAGATGGTTCAGTTTTCATTCATTCATATATTCATCACAAGCCTAATTCTCTTTTATGATAGCCAGGTCTTATTGTAGACAACAATATCTAGGCTTGAATCACATCATTCAGACACTTGTTTTTCAGAGGTGTTGATCTATCTTTGATGGTCTGTGTAGAGTTATATGTTTGTGAATTAGTTTTCATGACTGACAATCTATGGAAAGTTGATACATCTTTTAGAGTTCAGTTTTGGTTTTCTATCAGAGGTCCTTTTGTATGTTCCATCAGGGATTTCTAAGTTTGACTTTGGTCCAAGAATTTTGTATGAGATTTTGTAAAAAAGTGGATCTTTGGTGAATTAGAGTGAAATAAAGGATTTATTTATGTCTCATATGTCTTGACTATCATTTTGGTGTTTTTACTTATGTCTTTACATTTATTTCAACAATTGTTATATTCATAAAATTACATAAAAAGGAAATTTCCAACAAGCTTTTTTTGTTGGTAAAAGACTAGCCTAAGCACTTGTAATTGATACTTGTGAGTTATGATGTTATTTTTGTTGGCTATAAACATAGGGTGATATTCTTGTCTACTTTTATTTAGCCAATAAGAATATGAAAATGCTTGAGTAAGATCATTCCATATCTTTTCCTCAACATTTATTTGGCAACCATACTGGGGAGATCTTTGATATCTCTCTGGTTAAATTTTATACTCGATTTTCATCGATACATCCTTTTTTTGATATTGATTCTTTGATTGATTTGTTTCTTGATGATTGTGCATGTTGCAAGATAGCCCAATATTGAGTCTGGTCTTCAAGGCTAGACCAACATTGCTTTAAATCTATTTAATACCATTCTATACATTGCCAATACCTGTGTTGAAATTAACCATTCTCGAGCAACGATTCAAGGAGATATTAGTGCTCAATAACAATTATAAGTTATACGTAGATAAACTAGAAATCAGCAGTGACCCTTTTTTTTTCAGAGTTTGGGCCTTTCTTTCATTTTCTTAGATTCTCGTGCTTCTAGAAGAAGAAGCGGCTTGTCACCTGAAATCAATCCTATTGTTGAAATAAGAACAAGAAACGTTGTGTTATCTACCCAACAAAGTTCTCTAAGGAGAAATTTATCTGATTCATCCAACTCGTCTTTCTTTCCCTCATCTATCATCCACAAGATGACATCTAGTGGTGGCTCTGGTGGCACAGAAAGTGCTCCATATTCCCAATATTCATCGTCCTCAGTGATTGGTAGCTTATATAGCCACCATATCCCTGTATAATATACCACAAATCCCACCAAAGTCATTAAAAAGTATGGGCTTTTTTAGTTCAAAGAAGACGCCACAATTACCCCGTCGAATGTGTCCTCTCCTCTTAACCTATCACCTACTACTCATCCACTTCCAAAGTATAAAGAGAACTTTCCTAAGTTTTCAAGAAATAAAAATATCAGTACAAATGAACACCTGGTGGCATTTTCTAATGCTTTTCATAACATAGGGGCCAACGACAATGATACTTGCATGTGCCTATTCATCAATTCCTTGGAAGGAAAGGTCGCGACCAACTTATTTGACCTTCCTCCTAAGATTTTGTCTACTTGGGAGGAGTTAATATATTGGTTCTGATCCACTTATGGGAAATCCAGAAGCCCAACCGAGAATTTAAGGGAATACAATAATGTCACCTATAAAGATGGTGATACCATCAAGTCTTTCAACTTGTGTTTCACCAAGTTATACAATAAAATCCCTGAACTTATCCGCCCTCAGAACCAATCCACTTTCATGCATTACTACAATGAATTTCCTTCCCCCTACCATCATAGGCTTGAATAAAAGGCCATTGATAATCTTAGTTCCACTCCACATGCTTGTTCAGAGTATGAAGAACAACTTGAAAGAACTGGTCTTCCCCAGGAGGAATCGGTTAGATAGACAGCCATGTCCACTCTCTTATAGCTAGTAAAATATATGAAAAACCATATGATAACGTTTGAGAGAAAGGGTATTGTCTCCCCTTTCACCCCTAGAGCTTCATCCTCTTCTGCACCCCCCTTTAGAAATTTGGTTGAAAACAATTTTTAGCCTAAAGCAATCCCGCCTCGGAGTTGGTGTAAATTTTGTGAGGAACACCATGAGGAAACCACATGTGAGGTAAAAAAGAGTGTCAGAGATAAGATCTTTGGTAAAATACCAGAAGCTACTATCGTTGTCCTAGATTTTGTAGAGCCAGAAGATGTCATGGTCATCAATACTTGAAACAAAGCTTATGCTCCCAAGGGAAAATTTGATCCTCCCCGCAGTTCTTCTAGCCTAAGATCATCCTCAACCACTGTTAATCTCTAGATTCCTAAAATTCCTGAGAGTCAAGGAATCACTCCTCCTCCCCCCTCTTACAAATACAATATATTGAATCAGTTGGCCAGCATTAAAGCAAATGCAACCCTTCTAGACATGGTTTCCATCCCTAAACAACAGAGGCATCTGAAACAATTCATGGAAGGAAAATATTCCATTGTATCCAACCTCTCTGAAGAGGTAAATGAAGAGGACTCATCTGTAAATAAAGTAGATGTACATAATCTTAGATACCCTATAAAAAAAAACCCTTTTTATATTTCTGTAAATATTATGGATAATATTTCCCATTGTTGCCTCATTAATGGTGGTTTGGGCCCAAGTGTGATGTCGTGGATTATTATAATGAAAATGTACAAAGTATGCTCCCCTATAATAGTCTACAACAACCGACCATAGGTGATATTAAAGATGTGACCTTAGTTTTGTGCGCCCACCTTGAAATAAGGACAACCCTTAGTATTCATGTAATTGATATGCCAATAAGAAATTACTCAATCATATTGGGAAGAGATTGGCAAGACCTAACGGGTGATTACCTCTCACTCGATGGAACACATTTATCTGTTCCTCAGGACGATAAAACAATTATAGTCCTTAGAGAGGGAAGGATATCACCATACATAGAGAGTGTCCCACAACCTAATGTAAACTATATCAAAGGCGACCTAGGAGTGTACTCCATATTTGATAAGGAGGATAATATTCCTTTGGAACAAATTGATTTAGATGATGGTATGTGGCAGATGAACTTTAATGGTTCATGCTCTAATGAAGGTAATGGAGTTGCTATTGTCTTGATTTATCCTGTAGGAAAAATCCATAACTTTTCTTATAGATTGGAGTTTTCTTGTACAAACAATGTCACTAAATTCAATGATTTATTATTAAGCATTGAAAATGCCTATAATCTTGGTTGTGGTCACCTTTCAGTTTTTGGGGATTCCAAGATTGTTGTCAACCTTGTACGTAAGATTGATTCCCCTAGCAACAAGTTGATGAAACAATACACCCAAATTGTTTGGGCACTTATCTCGAACCTATTATCTTTCAATATCACTCATGTAAAGAGGGAATTAAACTCAATGGTTGATCAGTTAGTTTTTTTTGCAGCTTCTCCTACCCAACAACTTATGCCACACAGACCAGATTGTACCTTCCAATCTCTGTATTGTTCACATATCCATGATAATATAGAATCTTGGAAGGTCTTCCCTAACAATGAGAGGATTTGTTCTTTCATCCAAAATGAACCTTTTAATCCTAAGGAGATTATATCCATATAAGATAATAATATTTCTAAATGCATGACTCTAGAGAGCTCATTTTCTTCGAGTGATGTAGGAAACAAGGAGGAACAGAAGGAAGAGGAGTCGAAAAGGAATGTGGGTGAAACCATATCCTTGAACATTGGGACACCTGAGACTCTAAAGAATATTAAAATAGGTGCCAAATTTTTGGATGAAGAGAGAGAAAAGTTTTCCAAGAAGCTTGGTGAATTTCAAGATGTTTTTTCTTGGTCTTATGAGGATCATCATGGTTTTGATCCTGTTCTTATACAACATGCCATCCCCATTTAGGAAGGAATAAAACTAGTCAGGCAGAAACAAAGACCTATTAACCCTACACTAGAAGCAACTATTCGAAAGGAGTTGGAAAAACTCTTGAAGGATGGAATCATCTTTCTGGTCAAGTGTTTTGAATGGGTTTCAAATTTGGTTCTTGTTCTGAAGACAACTAGTCATATCGTATTGTGTGTTGATTTTCGTGCATTAAATTGAGTTAGTATAAAATATAACTTCCCTCTCCCTAACATGGAAATGATTTTGCAGCAAGTTGCAAGGTCACAAATGATGTCCTTACTTGACGGGAATTCCGATTACAATCAAATCAAGGTAAAAAGGGTACATAAATATAAAACCACCTTTATTACTCATTGGGGTACCTTTGCATATGAATGTATGCCTTTTGGTTTATACAATGCAGGTGCCACCTTTCAAAGAGATGTGCAATTAGCTTTTGACGATTTGATTGGTAAAATCATTAGATCTACCTTAATGAATTAATAGTTTACTCTAAGATCCGATCAAATAATTTTGGTCATCTGAGAAAAGCTCTCATGCGATGTAGGAAATTTGGCATTTCTCTAAATCCTTCCAATTCCATTTTTGGTGTTACTAAGGGAAATCTCCTTGGACACTGTTAAGAACCAAACATCAATATAGCATAGAAAAACCTCAAGAAAAGTACTCAACGCCTTGAAAAAGAGATAATATCAGATAATAATCCTCTTCGAGGGGGCAACCTCCTTTTACCCCACTTAAATTTTCAAGTACAAGATGATTCAAAATGAAAATGTCTCCTTGGTATATATATGAGACTAGGAGGTTTTAATGGCCTAAAGCCGACATAAATAAAATAACATTACTAATCTAATATGCCCCAATTAAGTGGTAATGAGCAGGTATTAGGGATTAACATGCCCCTCCCCTTGAGACAAGTGTTGTCCGCAACGCTTGAGTAACTCTAGATGCTTCTGTATAAAAGACTCATCTTCCCAAGTGGAATCTTCAGCTGGTAGTTTCCTCCATTTAATGAGATACTCTGAAATGGATCT
>ML793091.1:443529-458745 GCA_009831015.1 Picea engelmannii
AAAGCCATCGATACCAAACAAATTGATTAGGTTCTAAATATAAAGAAGCAATTCGTACCTTTTGTGTGTGTGGCACATTATGGAGATCAAAGAATTGCTCCATTTGAAGTATCCATGTGATTGGGTCCTTTCCATCAAACTTCATCATATCAATTTTAGGAACGTGGTTTGTCTTCAAACCAAAGTTGGAGTTTCTCCATTCTTGATTCACCTTCCTTGTCTCCTCATCATGAATTTCATGGGATGAATTTTCACTTTTGGGTGTCTTCTCTGTTACGAAATTTTTCATTACTTCCATGATCTTAGCTTCCATTGAATCCATCTTAGTATCCAACTTAGCTTCCATTGAATCCATCAAATTAGCTTCCATTGAATGCATCTTAGCTTCCATTGAATCCCTCATCTCTTGTAGTTCATCTTTGGTTACTGTCTTCTTTTGTAAATCATTTATGTCCCTACGCATTTCTTCACCTTCATCAAGAGTCCAATTAGGATTTCCGGGAGGCTTATTTGGTGTAGGAGGTCCCTTTTTGGGTGTCATGTTGGCCAAATATCACTTTTGAGTCTTGATTTTGAGGTGGTTCTGCTAGACACTATTTATTCTGTTATATCTCCCAAGTTTTGGCCCTTCTAGGTATGAAACTTTCCTTTAGGTAGTTCTCTGATATTTCTTCTCTGAAATTCCATAGGTCTGATCAAAATTGGATGTGCCAAGTGGAATTTACGGTAACTTCCTCACAACTTGCCGATTTTTGGCCTTTCCAGGAGATCGCACTTGTATAGAATGCCCCCACAAAATAATTGATATCAAATTCTGAAACTCGCACCCAAACTACTACAGACTGTCCATGATCCAATGCAACCAGTCCCACTCAATTTGGATTCTTTGGGAAGAAGTTATGATTGTTTTACCTGGAACACCTTCTTGAGACTACCCAATAGGACTAGTCAGATACCCTATCTTACACAAGGTGTATCTATAAATTTAGGACGACTCAGAATCTGAAATTTTTATCACATATAGAAAACTAATTTCTATAAGTGGCCCCCAGATTTCAGGGTCTGAAACGTTACAGAAATTTTTTTATAGAGAAAATTCCTCAATGACTCATTTCAGGATGATTCCATAACCCTATATTGTACAGGCTGTATCTCAGAAAGTATAAGGCCTCAGGAGCTAAATTTTTAACCCAACGTACCTTGATCCATCTACTAAAAACCCTTTAATCCGTTCCGTCTGAAACATTGTAGAAAAAAATTTATAGCGAAAATTACACGGTGTCTCATATGTAGCAGCGAAACCCCAAGACCTTGAGCTCTGATACCATATGTTAAGAACCAAACATCAATATAGCATAGAAAAACCTTAAGAAAAGTACTCAACGCCTTGAAAAAGAGATAATATTAGATAATAAGCCTCTTCAAGGGGGCAACCTCCTTTTACCCCACTTAAATGTTCAAGTACAAGATGATTCAAAATGAAAATGTCTCCTTGGTATATATAGGAGACTAGGAGGTTTTAATGGCCTAAAGCCGACATAAATAAAATAACATTACTAATCTAATATGCCCCAATTAAGTGGTAATGAGCCAGTATTAGGGCTTAACAGAAACAACATCTCCTATTCAGGAATAAGCATTGATCCTAAAAGGATATCTTCTATCCTTAATCTTCCTGCTCCCACTTCCAAGAAATAATTTCGTCCGTAGGTTTGTTCCATATTTTTCCATGATGGTCATCCCAATTCATAATCTGCTTAAGCAAGATCATTCTTTTTCTTGGACAAATGATGTCGAAAAAGATTTTGAAGGGAGTAAGAAAGACATAAGTTATGCACTGGTTTTGGCGAAGCTGAATTTTGAAAAAGAATTCACGATATATACTAATGCTACTGAGGAGAAAGTTTATGTTGTTCTTATGAAAAATGATGACCAAGGAAATGAGAAACCAGTGGCTTACATTAGTAAAAGTTTGTTTGATGATGAATTTAAATATTATTTTATTGATAAACATGCTTTTTCTCTTGTTAAGGTTGTTGAAAAGTTTTGCCACTACATCTTAGGTAAGAATACATTGGTAAAGGTCCCTTTACCTGCTATCAAGTTTTTTCTCTCACTGAATTATATTTCAGGAAAGCTTGCACATTGTCTTGCCAAGATCTAGGAGCATGATTTGAATATCATGACCTCTACCACTACCAAGGGATGTGACCTAGCCCTTCACTTGGCTCAACATGCTGAGAATGGTGAAAAAATTGATGAAGAAGATAGTTCCCTTTCATCTCTCTTTTACATTGACGATCAGATTCTCCTTGTGTCTGAACATCCTTGGTGCAAGAATTTGGTTTATTATTTACAGAATCAAATATGTTTCAGAAAAATTAGACACTCATCAAAGGAGAAGACTCTGTATTGAATCTACAAGATATGTCATTATAGGAGACTTCTTATTTTGAAGATCTGCTTATGGTGTGTTACTTTGCTATATAAACAATGAAGAGACACTAAAACTGTTACAAGAGTCTCATGGCTCATCGAATTTTGTCATTAATGTAGGAGGTCATTTTTCGCTAAAACTACTTCTTTCAAGATTATTAGAAAATGATACTATTGGCCTTCAATATTTCGTGATTCTTATGTTTTGTCGAGGTCTTGTGACAAGTGCCAAAAATTTGCTGGGAAAGAACGCCTTCCAGCGATGCCTTTACAACCTGTCCTACCAGATTTTCCTTTTTCAAAGTGGGGATTGGATTTTATTGGTCCTATTAATCCTCCTTCTTCAGCTGGGAAATTTTTTATTTTGACAGCCATAGACTATTTTACAAAATGGGCTGAAGTTGTCCCACTTAAGAATTCCACAGATGAGAAGGTAATTTGTTTTCTTGAAAACAATATTTTTTCCATATTTGGTCTTCCATTAGAGATTATTATAGACAATGGCCCCGCTTTCATTTATGATAAGCTGACTCAGTTTCTATCCAATTTGGGGGTTAAACATTTCACCTCATCAGATTATTACCCTCAAGGAAATAGGCATGATGAATCTACCAACAAAAATCTGGTAAGAATCGTAAAAAGGCTCATTGAAGATAAGCCTCATTAGTGGCACACTCTCCTCACCTACGCCCTTTGGGAAGACCGAACTACCACCAAGCTAAGCACTTGTTGTAATCCTTTTCAGCTATTCTATGGTCAATAAGCCTTCTTGACAACTGAGCTGTAACTTTCTTCCTTAAGTTTGATGCTACAGATTGAAGAATTAAATTCTATAGATGTTTCACAAAGGGTAAATGCACTACTAGCCTTGGAAGAACAAAGGATGTTTGCTTTGGATAATATTAAAAGGAGACAACAAACTATTAAGAAGTATTTCAACAAGAGTGTCAAGACTGTCAATTTTAAGGTCAATGAAAAAGTTTTGTTATGGGATTCAACCCACACTGATAGGGGAAGACATTCAAAATTTCAAAAATTATGGTTGGGTCGTTTCAAGATCGCTTTTGTCTTCGGTACAAATTATTACATTATAAAGGATTTACAGGAGCGATTATTTTCCTACATCACTAATGGTTCTCTCTTAAAGAATTACGTGGAACCAACTTGAAAAGCGCTAACATTGTCTGGATTTTCTGTATTTTAGTAATATAGGTCTGTTTTCAGTTTTTTCATTATTTTTCTGCTTGTAGTAGTTGTTTTCTATTTTCTGTTTTAAGCTTTTCCTACTGCTTCTACTTTTCTGTCACTTTATTTCTTCTATTTTAATTTTCTACATTTTATTCTGTTAGATTTTGTTGTTTTGAAATCCTCTTAATTTCAGTCGAAAACAAGATGCTGGATAAAAATTTCCATAGTGACACTCCTGCAAAGCTTGTTAGTCAATAAAAATCAAGCTTACATAGTTGTTATGATGTTTCCTTCGAAGGCACCCTTGAAATTGTTATATATTTCCACTGTTGTCTTATAAAGAATTGTTATCTCCCACTGCTTCTTGCTATTTCTTCATCCATTGAGATTTTAAGAGAAAGTCTAAGAGTTTTCTCCTTGAAGTTAAGAGCAGATTCTAGTTAAATGATTATGCATACAGTGGTAGAACCCCTCATACTTAACACTTTTCATGAATTATTCCTCAATTCCTGGTCATATTTCCATTAAATCCGCTCACTTCTCCTTGTTGCATAATTATTCTGGTTATATCTTCTTGACCTATTGTTCTTGGTCTGTGGAACCATGAGTTATGAGTTCTTAAATCTGTTGAAAAGAAATTTCCCTGTGGAGTCACCAGTTTGTTGAGGATTAAAATGGCAACGAAGTTTTTCCCGCAAAGTGTTGCTAAAGCCTATTATTATAAGCCTAAATAATAGTGGTAGGTGGGACCCTCTTGTAGATTGGAGATAACGTCTGGTTCTTATTCGATGTTATGC
Organism: Picea engelmannii; assembly: GCA_009831015.1. Taxonomy (NCBI): domain Eukaryota; kingdom Viridiplantae; phylum Streptophyta; class Pinopsida; order Pinales; family Pinaceae; genus Picea; species Picea engelmannii. Next base: position 447,951 of record ML793091.1, read on the forward strand.
TACTATTCTACACTGCTTACATGGTTGACGATATCTTGTATTATTAGATAATGGATCAGACATATTATACATGGTTCTTTTATTGCTCCAGGCTCAAGTTTTATGTACAATAACTGATGTTATTCATGGTTATCATTGCAGTCTATTCTTGGATCTATTACTTGTGACACCTGCAACAGATATATGTTAGTAAAAATAAATAAAAGGATATTAAGCAATGTGAACCAAAATGCAAAAGGGAGAAACTATCCTATACTAACATGCTACATTATACACATTTAAAAGATTGTGGCAAATCCTAGCTAACATATGATAGCCTTGAGGTTTATTGAGGTTATATAGAACATAGTTGACATGCATTTCTGTATAGTGGAAATGGAAATATGTGGTGTGGGTGGTGCCCTTGGCAATTAAAGTTTGTTGGTTTCGATGCATGGTTCGAATTGGATGATTTGCTTGACTAGTGGTTGGAGTGTACTAAGAATTAAATGAACTCGAGTGTGGAGGTGACGTGCATTTACTACACGTTATCCCTATTCCTTCTGCTAGCCTCCACCTTAGTTGAGTTATTCTTCAACGAAGTTTTTTTGTCATTAGGCTTTGACTTTTGAGCATAGGGGAAATTCTTGGCCGACTCACATTTTAAGGTGTGTTGATTACGAGTATGTCTTTTTTTTTGCCATTCATGAGTCTACTCTGGTTATGAAATGGATATTGGCTCGAATGTATTGATTTATTCTTTCCTTGAGTATGGAAACTGTGTGGAAATATGTTTTTAATTTTGAAGTTGCGATGTTAATGGTCATCCTGAGTATTAGCAGCCATAAAGGCTCTCTGTCATCCTTGTTGGTTTAGTTGGAGGTTTTTGTGACTGGCTGTCTTCACGCTTTTGTATTATTATACTCAGTATTTGGGTTTTTATGGGGTTTAATGGTCGGAAGCACTTGTGTCACTGCACATTGTTCACTTGGGCATTGGGTTATTTTCGTTATAAATGGTCGTGCAATAAGTTATATTGTTTTTTTTCCTCGACCCTATTTTCATCTCAGCATTGCAGTTGGTCGACTAAAAACCCTGCGTGAGTTAAATGTCACTACCAAGCCCAAATGGAGCCTGGCCCCATTTCTCACAGCTCTCTTGTCACGGGTTTTGTCACCCTGTTCACGATGGTAAATTGTGGTAGTCGTTGTGTGTGTGTCGTTGGTCTCGGAAGTTTTCACCATCAACAAAAGTTGACCCTAGCCTCCCTGTGTTGGCCCGAAGAGCAAACCCTTGATTCCTTAAGTATGAGTGTTGGTAGAAGAGACATTCATGGCATGTCAGTTTTATTTTTGGTAGTTATTGATTGAAAGTGGTGTTGTTTTTGGAATCCACTCACTATGCTTGTTATTATTGGAGGGATAATCTCAGCACGGTTAACTAGAATGAGTTGATAAATCAAATACATAGGCATTGTCCTTGTGTTTATTGAATTAATAATCCAACATTGTTCATAATTGATCAATACACAATGATGCATTGATGCATTGGTATGAGTAGCGTCCCTATAAGAATGAATCAATGCTCTGTTTTTAATGCAAAATGATTAATGAAATCGGGGTGCTTGTGGAATTTCTGTCTACTACGTATGTATGGTTATTTGATTGCGTCGTTAAGAATGGGCACAAGTTTTACATAGTATGGTTGGGTTGCAGTTGGGTTGATTGAGTAATATTGTTGTTGCTTCTTTGTAGTGGATTGATAACTTAGAACGATAGGATGAGTTAATGATACCATGATTGTGTGTTTAAAATTGTCAGAAGAGAATCTCGCATCGTGGTGTTTATGGTATGGCTACCCACTGTGTAGGCTATGTATATTTTTTTGGGTTATGCACTCAGAGATAATCATAAGAGTTTTTATGGCTTTGTTGCAATTTGATTATTGTATTATGAGGTTGGGTATGTTGTTGTTTCCTCGTGTTATATGGATAGCCCAGTATTTTGAATGTGTAGAGTCAAAGGAAATTTGGTCATATACAACCACAAAAATGCAATTGCATTTTGACGAATGGTTGTTTACTTCACAACAAAGTATGAGTCTGAGTGATGATTATCAATGTGTTTAATTGGAAATCCATGATCTTTGCAAGATGAATATTAATCCTTGTGTTGATTTTCCATTATGTATGCAATTTAATTATTAAATGAATTAAGAGATAGAATCAAGGACAATTTTCACGTCTACATTTGTTGATTGAATGGTTGACAGTAGTTGATGAGAAGAGTGGGAGAAATTGAATGTGTATTCATTTGAGAAATTTCCCAAATATTAATGAATAAAGACAAAGTTCCCTTACAATTTGTTGTAGAATTCATATTGTCATGATTTAATGACATTGTGTTAAATATTTGATTATGCACAGTGGACTAGTTTATGAACAAAGTTGTTTGACTATGCACAATGGTTGTTAGTTGGGTCACAATGGTCATTCGGTCGGTGTATTTCCTTGGAAAGAATGATTATATGGATTACTTAATTGATTTTGTGGAAAGTATCCTATCTCTTTCCCTACCATTATTTCTCTTTCCACTGGTTACAACCCCCTCGCCTTTCCATATTCATTTTTCACTCCCTGTTCTAAAATTGATTACAGTTAGGAGAATTTTTGTGTTGAAGCAGTTGGAAGTGGGAGTGTCTTGGTTGGATTACAACGATGTTTTCTTTGGTTTGCATCAAAGTTGATTGTTGTTGTCATTGAGAAGTAACTGTACTCCACTCCCCCTCATTATATCATGTTTTTCTCAATACAAACCCCTCGCATATCCCCTAACCCTTTGTTCACCCCTGGCTCGTCGACAAACAATTTAGTAGTTGGTATGGATTGGATTGCATGAGTCTGATATGTTGCTAAGCCAAAATCTATTTCATATTTTTAAAAGAGTTGTGATGTATGGTTATTTAAAATATTATTTTCTAATCAATCAAACATGTAAGGATGAGATATTCAACTAAAAGGATGAAAACAAAGGCCTATTACACCTCTGTCAAAGAGAAGGCCGCTACTTCCCCTTCCACATCTTCAGATAATTCTAGAAAATCCATGTCCTCCCACTTGCATTGTAAGGATGATTGTTCTCATATGATCATCAATATGTGTCTTAAGGATTAGACATAGCCTAAGGCAGGTGTAGAAGGACTAAAAGATGATAACATCAGCTAGGGAAAGATTGCCTCACAAACTGGGAAATATGGATTTTGAGTTTTTATTTTATCTATTGTTGATGACAGTTGACTTCAGGAATCTTTGGAAAACATTTTTTATTTTGGATATATGAGTAATTTGTTTTTAAAATAATCTCAAAAATCATGAGGTAAATTGTCAAATGTGAATATGTTGATGGGGAGTCACAAGGAGGTGTTTTTCTTAACTAACTAGTTATGTTATGATTGTTATGAGCTAAAGGGAGTCCCAAGGGGTCCCACCTACTAGTTATTATTTATTTATAACCCTTATTATGATTATTAATTGTCCCCCTAACTAAAAGTTGGTTGAGTCTTTTAATTAACATAACTAATGAGTTGGTTCAACTACTTCAACCAATTCTAATTGTTTAAAAGAAAAAGGAAAGGGAGGATAGAATCATAAGCATACTAAGGTTTTCTCTTTGAGTTTATGTTGAGATAGTTCATTTTTCATTCATTAATATATTCATCACAAGCCTAATTCGCTTTTATGATATAAGGGTATTATTGTAGACAACAATATTCAGGGTTGAATCACATCATTCAGACACTTGTTTTTCAGAGGTGTTGATGTATCTTTGATAGTCTGTGTAGACTTGTTTGTTTGTGAATTAGTTTTCATGACTAACAAAGGCTATTGTGCAGCAATCTGTGTCAATTTGATCCAACTTTTAGAGTTCAGTTTTGGTTTTCTGTCAGAGGTCCTTTTGTATGTTCCATCGGGGATGTCTAAGTTTGACATTGGTCCAATATTTTTGTATGAGATTTTGTAAAGAAAATGAATCTTTGGTGAATTAGAATGAAATAAAGGATTTATTTATGTCTCATCTGTATTGATTATCATCTTGTTGTTTTTACTTCTGTCTTTATATTTATTTCAACAATTGTTATATTCAAAAAATTACATAAAAAGTAAATTTCCAACAAGGTTTTTTTGTTGATAAAAGACTAGCCTAAGCACTTGTAATTGATACTTGTGATTTGGGATGTTATTTTTGTTGGCTATAAACATAGGGTGATATTCCCATCTATTTTTCTTTAGCCAAGAAAAATCTAAAAATGCTTGAGTAAGATCATTCCATATCTTTTCCTCAACAATGTCTTCTTTGGTGCATAAGTTTTTCTTGAAATATTTATTTGTGGTTCTTTTGCCTTTATATGTTTGTTTTATATTTGATTAACCTTCATCATTTCTCTTTTTCTTATGAGGACATTTGTTAGAAAAATGACCAATACCATCACAATCAAAACAAATCAAAGGAATCTTACCTCTATACTTGTCGTTGGTTCCCTTGTTCAATCTTTTGACAAAGTTGGTCACTTCTTCATCATCTTCTGAGACGTCATTGTTGCTTCTATGTTCTTTTTATTTTTTCTTTCCCTTTTTCTTTGAACTTTTGGATGCTTTGAAGGATGCTTATTTTATATCTGGATTTTCCTATTTAGTTCTCATTTCATATGCTCTGAAGATTCCATGTAATTCGTCCTTGCTTATTGAGTTCAGATATGCTCTTTCTTCTAGTGATGATATCTTAGGGTCAAATCGTAGAGGAAGAGATCTTAGTACCTTTTTAACAGTTACAGATTCTTTGATTTATTCTCCCAATCCCATGAGTGCATTTATTGTTTCATCGACTCATAAAAAGTAAGCTGCAATATTCTCATCTTCCTTCATCTTTAGTTGTTCGAACTGACCTCTATAATTTTGAAGCTTTGCTGCTTTGACTTTTGAATATCCTTCATAAATATTTTGAAGTTTGTCCCAAATATATTTGGCGGATTTACAATGTGCAACTTTGGTGAATAACGATTCTCCAAGACCATTCAAAAGTGCATTAGTGGATTTGGAGTTATTCTAACTGAGTTTTATTTCTTTGTCATTTGTCGGCAGAATTGCTGGTGATGTGTATCCATCTACAATTGATTTCGAAATTTCAAATCCTTGTGCCTGTATATATGTGTTCATCCTTATTCTCCAAAATGCATACTTATGTCCATCAAACTGTGATATTCCATTTTTATACATTTTGTTTCTCTCCATGATCTACCATTCATTGGTTAAACTGATTTCTGAAGGAACCTGCTCTGATACCAATTGTTGGATTACTAAGAGGGGGGGTGAATAAGTAATAGAGCAATTTAATCTTTTTTCACCAAAAATGAAAGTGTTATATCAATGTAGAATTATCATCCAATAGTTACAGAGTAAATAAACAATGAAAAAATGATCAATCACACACATACATAGTACACCAGTGTTTTTACGTGGAAACCCAAAGCGAGAGAAAACCACATAATTATTTTTCTTATATGTCTTGAAGAATTACATTCATTGGAAGAAACAACTTCCTTTTTTTTCCAGCTGCAACTGGAAGGAGGCTCCAACTCCCTAGGTTTTAAGGCTACTACCTAAGGTAATCTTCAACTTCACAATTCTCTAGCTACAACCATAAGGAGGCTACAACCCCCTATGTTCTCCAACTAAAACCACCTGTCCTTGCCCCACCCAATGGCCCTGAAATATAAATGTCAAATGTAGAAAACCTATCATTGTCACTGAATAAGCCACTACCACTGTCAACCTGTCACTGTCAACCTGTACCAATAACATGTAAAAACCTGTACCAATCAACCTGCACCAAACAACTTGTACCAATAACCTGAAACAACATTTACCATGCATCAACCATGCATCAAATTCACATCAAATATGACTCATAAATATGTACCAACATATACTATACACCTCATGTATGTGCCAACTCATCAACTACTTGTCTCAACCATGTACCCAACATGTGCCTCAACTATATACCAAAGACATACAACAATATAACCATAAAAAAATCATCACTCTATCCATAAACCAAATACCATAAACCCTTACATCAAACCATGTGACACAACCTCACTATTATGTAGCCTCAAGCTAAACTAAAATCTTAACCAACACATCACAACCGAAGGACCAATACCCATATGTCAAATACCAACAACAAAATACCACATGTATCCCTTAATAAATCTGACATATGCAACACTACTCAACATCCAATACCATCTCAAGAGATAAATCCTAGATAAAAAAAAATACCTCAAAAAAGGTGTGCCATATCTCTCATAAGTAGACCCCAACCATGTTGCTGCCACAATTTTTCTACCGCACTTTTTTTGCCATGATTTTTCTCCTGCACTTTTTCTTTCGCGATTTTTCTGTTGCACTTTTTCTACCGTGATTTTTCTGCTGCACTTTTTATGCTGCACCTTTTTTGTCGCGATTTTCCTACTGCGATTTTTATTCCACACTTTTTCTACCGCAATTTTCCTGCTACACTTTTTCTAGCGCACTTTTCCTTTTACACTTTTTCTACTGCATTTTTTCTCTATCAATAATACCTGCCCAAATAACCTTTCACAAAAATAGATATTCAATGATATTCAAGTGTGTTTAAAATGAGAGAGCCTTGCCTCTTATTTATAATTTCATGTAACATCCCACTTTCCTTACTTTAGGGAGTTCTCCATTAACTTTATTATTTAAACAATTTCTTTTGCAAACACTTTGACGTTTTGGGACTTCTAGATGACTCATGAGGGTCGTCCAACTTCACATAGCCATAAATCTCTAACCGTGAGGAGTTATGTGACGTTCCACACACCACCAGAAATGGCATGACAAGAACTATCCATATAGAATATTTTCATTGAAAAATTCACTGACCTTAATTTCATTATTCCACAGTTAAGCATGGGTTCTCTAACCATACTTCTAGGATAACTCAATCCACAAATAGTCTTCTCGTGAGGGATTTCACCATAAGGGGACCACTTTGGAGTTCATCCATTTGTACTTCTTATCAACCATGATAATACAATAATGAATCATCTTTACATCAAACAAACTTGTGTCCATTACCCAAACCTTTGTGCTACCAGAATTTTCTACCGGACTTTCTTCAAGGGTTGACATCAATGACAACCAACCTTAATCAACAAGGATAAGAAAAAAATTAATTATTGGATAATTAGTTGTGGAAAATAATTATCATTAATGAGGTTTAAGTTATAAATTATCAAAGCAAGGTATTCTACGAAATATTAATTAAGTATTTTATTTGGGCTATAGGAGAGGGACAATTGTCATCCTCTACTCGAGCAATCCTAAGCGCCCTATGGTGAAATGGTGAAGTTTTGATGACTAAGAACATTAGTGTGATGGTGAATGTTAATCTTCAATGCGTTGACAAGTTGAGTGAGGTCTAGTAGGATTGGTGAACCTTAGTTTCTAAATGGATCCTAACCATATTTTGGGATATCTGGAATGCATTGAGACTGTCCATCGAGAGAAAGGGAATATTTCTTGATACCATATTCGTCAGAGGAAATATTTTTTTTTATACCCCATCCTTTAAGAAGGTACTTAGGGATCAGGTGTGTGACATAGTGGTATCAAAGTGGGAAACAACACTTGGACTACTTGGGCTCATGAACGAGTCGTATAAAATTTTATTAGAGAACTTTTAAGGGGTAACACCCTATCTTACCCCATTCATAATAAGCTTATTTAAACCACTACTGAAGAGAGGAAAAAAATGTTGTGATGTTGTTATATGTTTTAAAAATATGAACTGTGAGTTGCTAGTGTTCCAAATAATGAAGTTGACTTCACCATACAAATTTTCTGTGTTGTTCATAAACTGGTAGATAATTAAATAACATAAAATGGTTTATCACCATTCAAACAGTCAGTGGACATCAGGAAAACTACAACATAAATAATGGTGACATAATAGAGAACAATAATATGATGAGAGGGGGGTGGTGGAAACCCCTCCATATTTGAATAAAACTATAAGATGTCTCATGGAAGAATGACAGAGTTGTAAGGTTGACAATGTAATGTTGATAAAAGAATAGGAAAAAAAAACTGAAATTAGTGCATTCCTACTAAAAATCCTATCAGATATACAAAGGTAGCTAGAACATGGACCAAAAAATAGTAATGTGGACATAAAACATACTAAGAAAACCCTAAGTCCACATGATATACAAAAGCATGGTCCTAAAAGTGGCCACAAAAGGAGGAGCACCTCAAAGAAGGCCCAACATGGAGCTAAGAGACATTTAACAGAAGAATCCTCTAGTGAGGAAACTAACAACTCCAAGGAATTTTCTAGTAGTGAGACTAGATCACATTCTCAGAGGAGAATAAAGAAGAGAAAACATTCCAAGATCCATTAACCTAAAGAGTTTAAGAAATCCAAACCACCCTCTTTCTATAGAGAAATTTAAAAGGGGGAAGAAGAAGAAGTTTGGCTACTTGGCTTGAAGAAGTACTTTAGATTCCATGACTATTGTGAAAACTTAAAGGCCTGAATAGCCATTTTCAACTTGAATGGAAAGGCCTCCATTTGGTGGGAGTACCTTAGGAATGTGAAAGCAATCCATGAGAAGTACTTGTCATGGAAACAATTTGATAAATACTTCAAGAAGAAGTATATGTCTAAAAAATACTATGATGGGAAGATCAAGGAGTTCTATGAACTCAAGCTAGGACAACTCACAATAGTTGAATATATCAACAAGTTTCTTGAACTAATGAAGTATGTGCCCTACATAAAGGATGGAAAGGTAAATATGCAACAATTAATTAGTGGACTTCCTTAGTCCTTCCAAGACAGAATTGAGTTTGATGAACGAAAGACTTTAGCAGACACTATTCAAAAGGCAAGCAATTTCTATGAGAAATTCCAAAATAAGGCAAAACCTCATAAGAATTGGAAGAATAAAAGTAAATTGGGATTCAAGAATAAGGGGTTTAAATCCTCAATATTTAAGAATCGTGGAAAAAGTTCTAAAATGAGCCTTCCTACTAAAAGTGTGTATCAGTAAAATTTTCCATCTTACAATAGTACTAAACCCTTTGGATCAGCCCCAGGTAAGACTGATAATACAAGGAGAGAACCCTTGAAATGTTGGGGTTGTGGAGAAGAGAATTTTTTGAGGGAATTCCCACATAGGAAACATGACAATAGGAGATATACAACATCCAGGGGGCTACCACAATCAATGATGTGGCTAGGAGCATGCCACAAATTTATGCAGCCTTGGATAATAGAAAATATGGCCACCAAGCTTCAGTGGTGTAGATGGGAGGTATGATTGCCAACCATCTAGTTTCCACTTTAATTGACCTTGGTTCTAATCTGGGTTATGTTTCCCCTCAAACTTTTGAGAAATGTAAATTGAAGCAAGTAACACATGTTAAATCGTGGTTGGTACAACTAACCACTGGAACCAAAAGAAAGGTATGAGAGTTCATACCAACATGCCAATTCATTATGAATGGATTACATAGGCAAGAAAACCTAAACATGCTCCCTTTAGGATATTATGAACTACTGATTGGCATGGATTGGTTGGTTGCCCATAAAACCAAGTTGGATTGTTACAATAAAAATTTAGAGTGTGAAGATGAAGAAGGGAGAAAAATAACCCTATAAGGAATTCAAAAGCTTGTCTCAGTGAGACAAACATCATCCCTTCAAGTGAAGAAGTATTGAAGAAAAGGATGTCCTTTGTATGCAATACAAGTGTTGAACTCTGTTGAGAACAATAAACCAAACCTGGAGGATCATCCCATATTAAGAGAGTATAAATATGTGTTTCCATAAATGGTACCAGGTTTACCTCCAAGAAGAGATATTGAATTTTCAATAGAACTTGTACTAGGAGTGATGCGAATGTCTAGAGAATCCTATAGAATGAGTACACCAAAGCTAGTTGATCTCAAATTACAGCTAAAGGAGATGTTGTAAAAATGTTACATTCGAATTAGTGTGTCTCCTTGGGGAGCACCAACATTATTTGTGAAGAAGAAGGATGGTACTCTCAGGTTGTGCCTAAACTATAGACAACTCAATAAGATGACCATTAAGAATAAGTATCCCTTGCCAAGGATTGATGACTTGCTTGACCAATTAAGGGGTGCTACAATTTTCTCCAATATTGACTTGAGGTATGGATTCCATCAAGTCTGAATTAAGGATTAAGACATCTACAAAACAACCTTTAGGACAATATATGGGCACTATGAATTTGTGGTGGTGCCATTCGAGATTAATAATGCACCAGTCACTTTTATGTGCTTAAATAATAATGTACTCAGTAATTTATTGGACATATTTGTGTTGGTTTTCATGGATGATATCCTAATATATTCTAAGAGTAGGGAAGGGCATGAAGAACATCTCAATTTAGTTCTTCAAGTCTTAATAGAACATCATCTCTATGCTAAGTTTAATAAGTGTGTCTTTTTCCAAAAATAAGTCTATTACTTAGGCCATGTTATTTATGAGGAAGGCATGGCAGTTGATCCTGACAAGGTCAAATCCATTATGGATTGGCCTACGCCAAAATATGTTAAGCCCTAATATTAGCTCATTACCCCTTAATTGGGGCATATTAGATTAGTAATGCTATTTTATTTATGTCAGATTTAGGCCATTAGTTGTAATTTAGATTAGTAATGTTATTTTAATTATGTCGGCTTTAGGCCATTATTTGTAAT
>ML793091.1:473620-487091 GCA_009831015.1 Picea engelmannii
AAGGATAATAAATTATCACCAAAGTACTATGGCCCTTATAAGGTGTTGCAAAAGATTGGTACTATGGCATACAAATAGGAGCTGCCTGCATCTTCACGAGTACACCCAGTTTTCCATGTTTCATGCTTAAAGAAGGTTATAGGTGACAAGATCCCAGTTCAAACTATATTGCCAGAACTTGACGAGGAAGGAAAAATCATATTGGAGCCTAAGCCATCACTGACACAAGTATTCGCCAACTGAGGAATAGATCCATCTCATAGTATCTCATTAAATGGAGGAATTTACTGGCTGAAGATTCCACTTGGAAAGATGAGTCTTTTATACAGAAGCATCCAGAGTTACTCACGCATTGTGGACAACACTTGTCTCAAGGAGAGGGGCATGTTAATCCCTAATATTGTCTCATTACCCCTTAATTGGGGCATATTAGATTAGTAATGCTATTTTATTTATGTCGGCTTTAGGCCATTAGTTGTAATTTAGATTAGTAATGTTATTTTAATTATGTCGGCTTTAGGCCATTATTTGTAATTATACCTCCTAGTCTCCTATATATGCCAAGGAGACATTTTCATTTTGAATCATATTGTACTTGAACATTTAAGTGGGGTAAAAGGAGGTTGCCCCCTCGAAGAGGCTTATTATTTGAAATTCTCTCTTTTTCAAGGCGTTGAGTACTTTTCCTGAGGTTTTTCTATGCTATATTGAAGTTTGGTTCTTAACAAAATATGTATATGATATCAGATCCTTTATGGGCCTAGAATGATACTATAGAAGGTTTATAAAGGGATTTTCCAACATTGGTTTCCCAATCACCTCCCTTCAGAAAAAAGGATTTAAATTCATTTGGACATCAGAATGTGAAGAGAGAATCCAACACCTAAAATAATTTCTAACCAATGCACCTGTACTAAAGATTGAAAACCCAAATAAGGACTTGTGTGTACATATTCTTGCAAGGAAGGGCTAGGAGGACTCCTTATGCAAGAAGGACATGTGATTTGCTACGAATATAGAAAATTGAATGAGCATAAAATCAATTATGTGACCCATGATTTGGAATTGGTTTCCATAGTACATGCTTTAAAAATGTGGAGGGATTACCTCCTAGGTAGACTATTTGTGCTTATGACAGACCATAGTGGGTTGATATATTTGTTTTATCAACCAAAACCCAATGCTAGAAAAGCTAGGTGGATGGTTGTCCTCAGTGAGTTTGATTTTGAAATCAAACATATTAAAGGAAAATAAAATATTTTGGTTGATTCCATTAGTATAAGTATGAAATTGATTCACTTGGAAACTGTAAGCACCTGTGAATCAGATGTCAATGAGAGAGTCAAAAGTGCACAAGAAATATATTCAGTTTTCAATACTATGAAATCATACTTATAGAAAGAGCCCACATAGTTGAAGTATGAGGGATATCAAATGTTGAATTATGGCCTACTATATTACAAAGGTAGGTTGTATATTCCAAATTCTGACGACTTGAAGAGGTTCATAATGGATGAACTACATAAAATACCATATACTCGTCATCCTGGTTATCAGAAAATGATCACAACCACTAAGAAACTATTTTATTGGCCCAAAATAAAAAAGGACATAGATAATTACTTAGATAAATGTCTAGAATGTCAGGAGGTTAAGGAAGAGCACCAACATCCAGCAGGGTTGTTGTATCCCCTACCAATTCCCGAAGGGAAATGGGAAACCATCTCTATGGATTTCATCACAGGATTGCCTAAATCAACCATGTAGAATGATGCCATTATGGTAGTTGTGGAAACATTGAGCAAGGCTTCTCACTTTATTCCCATCAAGTCAACTTGCAAGGAAATAGATATTGCCAATATTTTCATGAAAGAGATATTAAGGTTACATGGCATGCCTAAGGAAATCATATCAGACAGAGATACAAAATTGACTTCAAATTTTTGGAGATCTTTGTTTGCTGGTCTTGAAACTAAATTTCTATTTAGTACATCCTATCACCCTCAAACTAATGGGAAGACAGAGAGGGTAAACCAAGTGTTAGATGATGTTAAGGATGCATGTGATGCATCATCACAAGAAGTGGGAAGACTACCTACCACTGGTAGAGTTTTGTTATAACAATGGATATCAAGAGTAATTGAAGATGAGACCTTTTGAGGCCCTCTATGGTAGACAATGCAATATTGAAACCAGTTGGAATAACCCAATAGAAAAAATTACAATGTTGTCAGATATGCTGAAATAAAGGGAACAACAAGTATTTCAAATAAAACAGAATCTAAAAATAGCTCAGGATAGACAAAAAATCTATGCAGACAGAAAAAGGACTCCTAGAGAGTTCAAATCAGGGGATCATGTGTATCTCTGAGTTAGGCCTAGAAAAGTTTCCTTGAGAATGGGAGCTTGTGCCAAGATTACACCTTGATATTTTGGACCCTTTGAAATTTTGGATAGAGTGGGACCTGTAGCATATAGACTAGCACTTCCTTCCATAGTGAACTCACATAATGTTTTCCATGTTTTGTTACTGAAGAAATATGTACATGATTCTAATTAGATAATTGATTGCTCTACAATTCAGGTGGAACCAGATGGAGAATACCTACTAGAGCCACAATGCATAATAGACAAGAAATAAATCCCACTCAGGAACATAACCATTGCACAGGTCAAGGTGTAGTGGAAACACTTTGGTCTAGATGAAACTACATGGGAAATGGAGGATGGCATGAAACAAGCATACCCATTTTTGTTTATTGTTGTACATACAGAGCACATCAGTAGGTAGTGTTGAAATATTGTAACTACAAAGAGTATTCTATTTATTATTGAGTTATTATTCATTAGATCAATCCCCTTTTGTGGATTGATCATGTCAGGAATTGTAATTAACCAAATCCCCTTTTTTGGATTGGTCAAACCCTAAATATATTGTGCAAAATAAGAAGTCGGTCCCCAGGCCAATTAAAGTGGTTTTAACCACTAATAAGACAAGTCAACCCTTCCTAGTGCAGAGACACCTTTCCAACACCTTACAGTTTGTATGAATAAAGGAATCCAAAGCCTCATTATCTCACTCACTAATTTGCTTATCCGGTGCACAAGTTTGGTAGTTGTAGTTGGGAGAAGAAGGAAGAGAGAGGCACATTTCTCAGTGTTGGATATTCTCTAGCATTTTGGTTTATTGTCTTGGCATTGTATTGGCTATATATATTAAGGAAGTTTTTGTTGGGTTTTCTCCCCCATGAGGGTTTCCCAAGAAAAATGTTGTGTATATTTTGATTTTGTTTCTCATAGTGATCCTATCTATGCTATGGTTATTGTTAAGAAACACATATCAATATAGCATAGAAAAACCTCAGAATAAGTACTCAACACCTTGAAAAAGAGAGAAATTCAAATAATAAGGCTCTTCGAGGGGGAAAATTATGTATACACCACATAAATGTCCAAGTACAAGATGATTCCAAATGAAAATTTCTCCTTGGTATATATAGGATACTAGGAGGTACAATTACAACTAGTGTACCCAAGACAACATAAATAAAATAACACTACTAATGTAATATTCCCCAATTAAGGGGTAATGTGCCACTATTTAGGGATTAACATGCCCCTCCCCTTGAGACAAGCGTTCTATGCAATGCTTGAGTAAATTTGGATGTTTCTGTATAAAAGACTCATCTACCCAAGTGGAATCTTCATTTGGTAGTTTCCTCCATTTAATGAGATACTCTGAAATGGATCTATTCCTCAGTTGGTGAATTCTTGTGTCATTGATGGATTCAGTCTCCAATATGGTTTTTTCTTCCTCATCAAGTTATGGAAATATAGTTTGAACTGAGATCTTGTCACCTAAAACCTTCTTTAAGCATGAAACATGGAAAAATGGGTGTACTTGTGAAGATGCAGGAAACTCCAATTTGTATTCCACATTATCAATCTTTTGCAACACCTTATAAGGGCCATAATACTTTGGTGATAATTTATTACTTCTTGGCTTGCTTGATGGACATATCTTTGTATGGTTGTAGTCTTAAAAACACCCAATCCCCTACTTCAAAACTTCTTTCACTATGATGTTGATATGCTTGTTGTTTCATGCGTTTCTATGCCATGGTCAAGTTTTCCTTTAAGATTTGGAGAACTTGTTGTTGATGCTCAATGTGATCTTCCACTACTTGAACCTTAGATTTTTGTTTTAGAGAAGAAGTTATGGAAGAAGGGTGGTATCCATAGAGTGCCATAAATGGTGTCATTTTTGTTGCATTATGAAAGGAAGTGTTATACCACCATTTTTCCAAGGGTAACCATTTGAACCATTTTGTTTGTTTATCAGAGACAAAGAAACAAAGGTAGCCTTCCAAACATTTGTTCACTATCTTGGTTTTTACATCAGATTGAGGATGATAGGATGAGCTATGAGCCAATTGAGTACCCAAACAAGAAAATAATTTTGTCCAAAAATGTCCAGTGAATATGGGATCTCCGTCACTTACAATAATCTTTGGGCTTCCATGTAGATTTTGAACTATCTCCATGAATGCAGTGGAAACTGTACTAGATTTGAAGGGATGAGAGAGTGCACAAAATTGTTTGTACATGGTCACTCTATCAACAATCACCATGATGACACTCTTTCATTCATACTTCGGTAACCCTGTGATGAAATCCATGGAAACCTCCTCCCAACGTTGACTTAGGATGGCTAATGTTTGTAAAAGACCCAGAGTATTAATTATTTCCACCTTATTTTGTTGGAAAACCAAACATTCTACCAAAAACCTTTGAACATTAGTTTCAAGGCCTTCCCAAAAAAATTCCTTCTTGACCCTATGGTAAGTTTTCAAAAATATTGAGTGCCCTCCTACCAGAGAGGTGTGCAATTCCAATAGTACCTTTTTTTTTATTTGGGATTTCTTACATAAATATAAGAGATATTTGTACCATAGTGAATCATTTTTCCATGTAAATGTATATGATGCACTGGGATCCTGTTGCAACCTTTGAATGAGAGTCTACACATTTTCATCATTCTTCCATTCATCCCTTGCTTCTATTATCCAATCAGGTTGTATGATCGATATATCAAACAGAAAGACCTCAACATATTCATCCTTTCTTGAGAGTGCATCTGCCACAACATTTTTCTTCTCTTTTCTATAGACGATTTCAAAGTCATACCCCAATATCTTGGTCACCCATTTTTGTTTTTCTTTTGAAGATAGTCTTTGTTCCAAGAAGTATTTAAGACTATCATGATATGTTTTGACCTTCAAGTGCCTACCTATTAGGTACGAGCACCATTTATCCAATGCATGTAGTATTTCCATCATTTCCTTCTCATAAATGGGTTTGTGTAAGTCATTTCCCTTGAGTGGCCGAATTTCAAAATCCAGGGGCCTTCCTTCTTGCATTAGGACATCACCAATTCCATTTCTCGAGGCATCACATTCCACAATAAAGGTTTTTGTGAAGTCTAGAGTGGTCAAGACATGATATTTTTAAATCACCTCTTTAAGTTGTTCAAAATATTTACTTTCCTCTGGAGTCCATGAAAATGCATCCTTCTTAGTTAGTGACATTAAAGGTGATACTATTCTTCCATAGTGCCGAACAAACTTGTGGTAGTAACCTGTCAAACCCAAAAATCCTCTAAGATTCTTCAATGTTTTGGGAATCGGCTAGTCCATCATGGAATTAAACTTGTTAGGGTCTACCTTGACACCTTCATGAGATACAATATGACCCAAATACTCTACCTCCTTCACCCCAAAGAAACATTTTTATGGTTTGGCATATATTTGGTGCTCCTTTAGTAGTTGTAGAACCTTGTCAACATGTCGCACATGATCCTTCCAAGACTTTCTATAGATTAGTATATCATAAAAAAATACTAACAAAAATTTTCGAAGGAAGGGATTGAAAATGGAATTCATAAACCATTGGAATGTGGAAGGTGCATTTGTAAGGCCAAAAGGCATGACCAAAAATTCATAATGGCCTTCATGAGTTCGGAATATTGTTTTTGGGATATATTCTTCTTTCATTCTAATCTGATGATACTTTGAACAAAGATCCAACTTTGTGAAATAAATTTCTCCATGTAGTTCATCTAACAATTCATCAATGACAGGAATGGGAAACTTATCTTTAATAGTGATCTTGTTGAGCTCTCTATAATCTGGACACATAAGCGATGAGCCATCTTTCTTGAGTACCATTACCACCGATGCAGAGTAAGAACTTTGGCTAGGTCTAATAATGCCATCCTCTATCATTTCGTCAACCATACACTCAATTTCACTCTTCTGGGCATAAGGGTATCTGTGCAGCCTAATGTTAGGAGGAAAACTCCCAGGAATTAGGTGAATAACATGATCATGATTTTGAGTGGGTGGAAGACCTTTAGGAATATCTTCAAATACTTTGGAATGCTTATCAATGATCCCTTGGAGATATAGGGGAATAGATGGCTTAGATGTTTGAACATGTAGTGACCATAGTTGTGCAATTACACCTTGATGCCCCTTTTTCAATAAATTTTCCATGTCATTAGAGCTTATCACCTTACTAGGTTTCCCTGTGATACCTCTTAACTCAGTTTATTTTCCTTCCAATGAAAATTTCATGAAAATTTATTGAAAATTAAAAGACATTATTCCTAATGATTGTAACCATTGGATTCCTAATATGACATCAGCACCACCCATGGGTATAGAAATCATTGGAATATTCATTACATATTCCCCCATAGTAAGATTGATCTTATTGCATTTTCCTAAGCAATTTATAGTTCCTCCATCTGCAATCATTACTTGAAACTCTGGCACTGGATATACAAAGCAATCTAGAGCTTTGGATAATTTATAGTGAATGAAATTATGAGTACTACCAGAATCAATTAGGACTATTACCTTTTTCTTTTTGATATATCCTTCGATATTGAGGGTATGAGGAGTGCTAATTCAAGCCAATGCATTACACGATATCGTGGGAGTCAACTCTTCAAAAGAAAATGCTTCTACTTTTTCATCTTGAGATGGTTCTTGTTCTTGTTATTGTTCTTCTTCCTCTTCACAATCTATGTACAATAATTTCTTCTCACCACACTTATGTCCCATACTGTACTTGTTGTCACAATTAAAGAATAAACCTTTTTCTTTTCTTTCCTCCAATTGTTGAGGTGCCAAACTTGTAGGTTGAGGTATTTTAGAAGAAGGAGAATTATTCTCTCGATAGATGTTAGGAGTGGTCCTTCTACTAGACATAGCCATATTTTTACTTTCAACGTTTCTTACCACCCTAAATGCATTCTCTAATGATTTGGGTTCCCAAAGGTGAACCTCATGTTGAATGTTATCCCTTAAAGTTCTTATGAATACATCAATCAAGTGATCATCTGGAATATTTGTTACCTTTATATTCAACCTTTGGAAGTTCTCAATGCACTTTATGATTGAACCCTTTTTCTTGGGATTTATCAATTGGCTAAAGAAGGTATTGCTCCTTGTATCCTCATAGTGTGCTATCATTTCTTCTATTAAAATTGTCCAAGTGATGAGTGATTTGCGAGAACAAAGCCATTGATACAACAAAAATTGATTGGGTTCTAAATATAAAGAAGCAATTTGTACCTTTTGTGTATGTGGCACATCATGTAGATCAAAGAATTGCTCCATCTGAAGTATCCAGGTGATTAGCTCATTGCCATCAAACTTCCTCATATCGATCTTAAGAACGTGGTTGGTTTTCAACCCAAAGTTGGAATTTCTCCATTATTGATTCATCTTCCTTGTGTCCTCATCATGAATTTCATGGGATACATTTTCACTTTTAGGTGTCCTCTCTATTAGGAAATTTTTCAATCCTTCCATGATCTCCCTATTTAAACCCTATATCATCCCTTGTAGCTCATCTTTTGTCATTGTCTTCTTTTGTAAATAATTTATGTCTCGACGCATTTCTTTACCTTCATCAAGGGTCCAAGTAGGACTGTTTGGAGGATTATTTGGTGTATAATTTCCCCTTTTTGGTGGCATGTTGGTCAATTATCACTTTTAAACCTTGATTTTGAGGTGGTTCTGCTAGACGATATTTCTTGTGTTGTATCTCCAAAATTTCGACTCTTTTGGGTATGAATTTTTTTTTTTTTTAGTTCTCCGATATTTATTCTCTGCAATTCCATAGGTCTGATCAAAATTTGATGTACAAAGTGGAATTTATGTTAATTTCCACATAGTTTGCTTATTTTTGGCCTTTCCGGGAGATCTCACTTGTATAACATGCCCCACAAAAACTAATTAATGTACAATTTTGAATATTGTACCATAACTACAACAAAGTTTCCACTATCCAATGCAACTAGTCTCACTCAATTTGGATACTCAAGGAATAATTTATGATTTTTTTACCTAGAACACCTTCTTGATACTATTCATATACCCTATATTCCACAAGGTGTCTCCAATTTTGATTTTTCATTAAGAAAGGTTAAGCATGAAGTTCATTCCATTTTAGAATTTAACCATAACCATTTATGTTGCAGCAACCAAGATCATAAGAAGAAGCACCATTTACAAGAACACAAGAAGTATCCTGGGAAACCCGTCTCAACAAGGGAAAAAAACCCAGCCAAATCCTTTTCTATATTCTTCAACTGAAAGACCTCCAAAACCAAGAAAGACCTAGCACATGAGAGGGTTCTCAAACCATAGAATAATAATTCCCAAGGGAGGTTTGCACTTTTACCAAGAAGGTGTGCTTGCTGAAATTTCCAAACTCACTTGAAAGATATGATTCCACAATGGAGAATTTACCTTTACTTATACTAAATTGAACCTCTCAACAAAAGTGTTTATTGGCACAACAGGGCTAACCTAACTAGCTTATAATATAATCAATATTAACCAGATTAATTATATTTTACATTTATTACTAATCACATTAAGGTGGGGCCGACCTGTACCCTTTACATTACAATTAGGGTTACAGGAAGGTCTGACTCTTGAACAATATATAAAGGGATCTGATACACCCAATAGTGTTTGTCCACTAGGGGCACATCCATAGGGATGTATATATCTCTAGCTCACTGAATTACACAGAAGAACTAGATCTTCACATGTTCACCTATGCTCATCCACAATAGGGATGATTTTAAGTATGTAAATTTATTTTAAAATGTAGAAACCTTGGCGAATATTACTAATCCTTCATATGCCAAGTATAAAATGTTTGGCAATATTTTTGTAAAAATATTCAAATTTGTAAGGATTGTATATAGTTTGTGTAAAATTTTGACGATTTTTAAGGTAAAATAATTTTATCCTATAGAATTTAGGCGAATTATTTTTAGAATAGTGAATATTTTTTGGGGAAAAACCATGGAAAATTATCCCATGAGCAAAATATATCCGCTAAAATCATCCATGGTCCACAAGCACGTCCACTCTATAGATCTTCTTTCCCATTACCTCACACAGGAGAATCATCTAGAGTTTCTTGTCAACTCTATTGCTCAGAGGAGGCTAATACATAATATTCATTTATGTTCACATGATGATGCACCCAACACTCTAGGATTTCACACATTCACCTTGTGCTCAGCCACATGCACGTCTAACTCAATAGATCTCCTTTTCCACTAGATAATCATCTGGATTTCTTCTCAACTCTCTGAATGGAGGAGGTCATCTCTACATTCCATCTCTGTATCAAGTAGGAACCACATACCCTTCTTAAGGTCTTTGTCTCTGGTTTGTAAGATGGAGAAAGACTCACATAGCTGCAATGATCCACATCTCACAGGTTTGTAAGCTAGAGAATGTCTCACATAGTTGCAATCATCAACACTCCCTATCATCTAGGGAGGCATTCTTCATCATGCTAAGTCTCACACAAATGTACTTAGAACTTTGTTTTTGTTGGATTTATCAACACTCCCTCTCAACTAGGGAGGCATTCGTCACCAAGTTAGTTTGGTGAAGATGTCTGCAATCTACTCATGTGTAGGAAGGTACTGCATGTGTATGATTTTTCCTCTGCATCATATCTCTGATATAAGGATGTTTCATCTCATCCTGTTTCGATCCATCCAGACACACTGGGTTCTCAAGGATATTTACACATGGATATTAGTTATCATCATAGGATCCATCTCATGGTCAAGAAAATATGTCAGAAGCTTGTGGAGACATATTTCTTTGCACACTCGATGCTATATACTCTTCCATTGAGGTGCTCAAGGCCAGAGAGTTTTGTTTCATGCTTCATCAGAAAGCCATGGAAAAATTCATGGTAGAACAACAATCAGATGTGCTCTTCCAGTACACTGTATTTCCTACTCAATCTGAATCAGTATATTCTGCAAACTCAAGTTTACACTGTAGGCATATCTCAAGCCATGTCCAATTGTGCCTCGTATATATCTCAATACATGTTTTGTTTCTATTTAATGAGTATGTCTCGGTTGAATCATTAACTGGCTATGCACATTCACTTCATAGAATATATCAGGTCTGATGTTAACCAGATACATCAATGATCCAATCAGTTGTCGGTACACATGTGGTTCAATATCATATGAATCAAAAGAAGCTTCATTCATCTTATTCAAGTTCATCATCATTGTTGTAGGCATGGATTTACAGTCCATCATCTCGAATATTTCCATTGTATATTGACTCAGGAAAATCTCATCAGTTCTCTGCCATACTTCTAGTCCCAAGAAGTAGTGCATCATTCCTAGATTCTTCATCTCGAAAATAGAAGTCAATTCTCGCTTTCATTTAACAATAAGTCTTTCTGAACCAATAAGGAATAAATCATCCACATAAAATACCAATATCAGGCACTCGTTACCAACAATATGATAATATAGGTTTGGATCAGCAACACTCTTGCTGAAATCCAAAATCATCAGGAATCCATCCATATTCTCATACCCAACACTAGGTGGTTGCTTTAGTTTATACAGGACATTCTTCAACATGTACACATGATTTCTCATCGTATGTCATGAATCCTTCTAGCTGCTTGATGTAAAATTCTTCCTCAATCTCACCATTTAGAAAGGTTCTATTTACATCCATCTAATGTAGTTTCCACCTCATGGATGATAGTACAGATGGAAGTGTATCGAGTTGCTGGATCAAATGTCTCATCATAGTCATATCCCTCTGTTTGTGAGAATACTTTGGCTACATATCTTGATTTTTATTTCTCAACACTTTCATCAACGACATGCTTGATCTTATAGATTTTCTTGGAAGTTACCACAGATTTTCCTATTGGTCCCTGAATAATATCTTATACATCATTCTTTAACATATACTGGTATTATTTTGTTATGGCATCTTTCCATACCCATTCTCCTGTTGCTTCTCTAAGACAAGGAGGCTCAACATCAATGAAGTGGCTCATGACGGAAGGATAGCTTAAGAATCTCTTTTTCTTTCTCAAGATGTGCCTTGAGAGGCTTGTATGTTTCTCTGCCTCTTGCAGAGTGAGCCTAGGTAGGAATTTTATTCCCTACTGCAATATCTCTGAATATATCAACTGGAACAACTGGAATAAAGTATGTCTCCTTGTGAGATGATGAAGGGGGAGAAGGTATTGTCTTACTGTCAATCTCCATATGAGATTCTCTGGATCTTTGAAAGGCTATCTCTTCTTCAAGAACAACATTTCTGCTTGTTCTCGCATAATGAACAAATTAAATATGGGTTGGACTCCCGTACTAGGGATAATGGTCCAAGTTTTTGAGAGCTCCCATACTAGGAATAATATCCTTCATTTATTTGAAAAAATGAAATCAACTATAAAATTAGAGATCAATTGATTTACCTAGTTTGTAGTCATGTCTTTAGAGGAAGTACTTCTCCTCTCTCTTCTCTTCATTCTTTTGAGGTGGATATGGATCAATGTCAGTGGTGGAAGCATATTGTCTTCCCTTCTATCTGGTTGGACAGTTTCTTTCATAGTGTCCATACTTGTCACATCTGAAGCACTGAATTTCTGAAACATCTCTTCTTTGATAGATTGGATTTGATGAGGACTTTTAATTTTTAAATGTTTTCTTGAAACTTCTTTTGAATTTTCCTCCTTTCTTTGCATGAAGTGAAAGAGCATGATTTTCTTCTGAGGAATCTTCTACTCCTCTATTTATAAGTCTAAGTTATTCTTGAGTACAATCTATCCATAGATGATCAAAATTTGGTATAGCTTCTCTTCCACTGATACTTTGAAGAAAAGGCTCCCACGTTTTTGGAAGGTTGTTGAGAGTGGTTAAGAAAAGTTATCTATCAGACATGATTTCTCCAATGGTCTCTAGTTGTTCTTTAATCTTTGATATCTTCATAAAGAAAATGGCGACGGTGTCACCTTTCGCCATCTTGGTACTTTGAAGTTGGCTCTTCAAGGTAAGAGCTCCGAGGGTGTTGTCACTTTCAAACATTTCTTTTAATGATTCATACATATCATAAGTTGTCTTCAGGTTGGTAATACGAGGTAAGAGATGATCTCTTACTGAGTATATGATTAATTTTCTTTCTTTGGCATCTTCTTATTTTCTTATCTTCTTCTCTATACATGTAGTTGTGTCTGATTAGGTTTTAATTACCACATCCAAGAGGTCATCTTCTTCAAGGGTGACCTGAATCCTTCACTTCTAGGAGCTAAATTTTCCTGCTCCATCAAGCTTATCTTCTACTAAGTCTCTATTCTTCATTTGATTGATTTCTTCAAACGCTTTCCAACTAGGCTAGTAAACCTAACGGCTAGGCTAGGCTAGAAATTTTAGGTTTTATTGGACCTATGACTACCAAAAATAATCCTTTGAAATATAGGAGAAAACTAGTGAGCTGAAGAGCTCCTTCAATGAGTTGTAGAAACCCTAATTCTAAAATTTCTGCAGAAAATAGCGAAATCCTAGACACCCTAGGGACAAAAGGTCAAAATGCTCGAAAACGGAATCTTAAGCTTTTTGAAGGTGCACTGAAGGAGGTTGTACACTCCTATGCACTTTTTACCCCAGCATCCAAGTGACAAGTGTTGAAACTCCTCAAAGAGGTAGGTCGTACAAAATTTCTGGAAACCCTAGGAGGGTCATACGGTTTTGCAAAAGAGAGAGAGGAGACTTGGTATATGCTTATGCAATGTGTTCTTTAAAGACCTATGCTCTGCTACCATGTTCATTTTTCATTAAGAAATGTTAATAATGAAGTTCATTCCATTTTAGAATTTAACCATAACCATTTATGTTGCAACAACCAAGATCACAAGAAGAAGCACCATGCACAAGAACACAAGAAGTATCCTGGGAAACCTGTTAAGAACCAAACATCAACATAGCATAGAAAAACCTCAGGAAAAGTACTCAACGCCTTGAAAAAGAGATAATTTCAGATAATAAGCCTCTTCGAGGGGGAAACCTCCTTTTACCCCACTTAAATGTTCAAGTACAAGA
>ML793091.1:487141-539557 GCA_009831015.1 Picea engelmannii
ATAATGGCCTAAAGCCGACATAATTAAAATAACATTACTAATCTAAATTACAACTAATGGCCTAAAGACAACATAAATAAAGTAGCATTACTAATCTAATATGCCCCAATTAAGGGGTAATGAGCCAATATTAGGGCTTAACATGCCCCTCCCCTTGAGACAAGTGTTGTCCACAACGCTTGAGTAACTCTGGATGCTTCCAAACATCAACATAGCATAGAAAAACCTCAGGAAAAGTACTTAACTCCTTGAAAAAGAGATAATTTCAGATAATAAGCCTCTTTGAGGGGGAAACCTCCTTTTACCCCACTTAAATGTTCAATTACAAGATGATTCAAAATGAATATGTCTCCTTGGTATATATAGGAGACTAGGAGGTATAATTACAAATAATGGCCTAAATCTGACATAATTAAAATAACATTACTAATCTAAATTACAACTAATGGCCTAAAGCCGACATAAATAAAGTAGCATTACTAATCTAATATGCCCCAATTAAGGGGTAATGAGCCAATATTAGGGCTTAACAAAACCCTTCTCAACAAGGGAATAAATCCCAACCAAATACTTTTCTATATTCTTCAAGAGAAAGACCTCCACCACCAAGAAATACATAGCACACAAGCGGGTGATCAAACCCTAGAAGACTAGCGCCCAAGAGAGGTGCGCACTTTTCCCAAATAGGTATACTTGCTGAAATTTCCAAACTCACTTGAAAGATATGATTCCACAATGGAGAATCTACCTTTACTTATAATAAATTGAACCTATCATAAGTGTTTATTGGAAAAACAGGGCCAAACTCACTATCTTATCATACAATTAATATTAACCACATTAATTATCATTTACACTTATTACTAATCACATTAAGGTGGGGACGACCTGTACCCTTTACATTATAATTAGGGTTACAGGTAGGTTTGACTCTTGAACAATATAGAAAAGGATGTAATACACCCACTAGTCCTCATCCACTAGGGGCACATCCATAGGGATGTACATATCTCTAGCTCACTGCATTACAGAAAAGAACCATATCTTCACATGTTCACCTGTTCTCATCCACAGGCATGTCCACTCTACAGGTATTCTTTCCCACTGCCTCACATGGGAGAATCATCTGGAGTTTCTCGTCAACTATGCTTCTCAGAGGAGGCTAATACATCATATTCATTTATGTTCACATGACGATGCACCCAACACTTTGAGATTTCACACATTCACCTTGTGCTCAGCCACAGGCACATCTAAATCAACAGATCTCCTTTCCCACTATATAAATATGGAGTTATTCTCAACTCTCTGAATGGAGGAGGCCATCTCTACTTTCCATCTCTGACTCAGGTAGGAACCACGTACCCTTCTTAGGGGCTTTCTCTCAGGTTTGTAATATGGAGAAAGACTTACATAGTTGTAATGATCCACATATCACAAGTTTGTAAGATGGAGAATGTCTCACATAGTTGCAATCATAAAAAAAAATTCCCTTTTTTGGTGGCATGTTGGCCAAGTGTCACTTTCAAACCTTGATTTTGAGGTTGTTCTGCTAGACAATATTTCTTGTGTTGTATCTCCAAAATTTCGACCCTTCTAGGTATGAAAATTTATTTTTTGTAGTTCTCTAATATTTCTTCTCTACAATTCCATAGGTATGATCAAAATTGGATGTGCCAAGTGGAATTTATGGTAACTTCCCCACATTTTGCTTATTTTTGGCCTTTCCAAGATATCTCACTTGTATAGCGTGCCCCACACAAAATAATTGCTATACAATTTTGAAAATCGTACTAGAACTACTAAAAACTAGACACTATCCAATGCAACTAGTCTCACTCAATTTGGATACTCGAGGAATAATTTATGATTGTTTTACCTAAAACACCTTCTTGATACTAGTCAATAAGACTAGTTAAATACCCTATATTCCACATGGTGTATCTACAAATGTAAGATGACCCAAATGTTGAATGTTTTATCACAAATAATATAATAATTTATGTGAATATATTGTGGTTTTCAGAGTCTGAAACATTATAGAAAAAAATTTATAGAGAAAATTATGTGATGACTCAATTCAGGATGATTCCAGAACCCTATCTTACACAGGCTATATCTTTGCAATTATAAGTCCTATGGAGCTGAAATTTGAATGCAATGTACTTTGATCTGTCTACCAAATGTTCTCCAAGGGGTTCCTTCTGAAACATCATATAAAGAATGTTACAGTGAAAATTCAAAGGTGTCTCAGATGTAGCAGCGAAACCCTAAGACCTTGATCTATGAAACCATATGTTAAGAACCAAATATCAATATAGCATAGAAAAACCTTAGAATAAGTACTCAACGCCTTGAAAAGGAGATAAATTTAGACAATAAGACTCTTCAAGGGGGAAACCTCCTTATACACCACATAAATGTCCAAATACAAGATGATTCCAAATGAAAATGTATCCTTGGTATATATAGGAGACTAGGAGGTACAATTACAACTAATGGACCCAAGTCAACATAAATAAAATAACATTACTAATGTAATATGCCCCAATTATGGGGTAATTTTCCACTATTTAGGGCTTAACAATTATCTAGTAAATTGAAAAGAAACCTAATAACAACTTAAACCTTAACATGGTATCAGAGCTAAGGTGAAGAGAGCATATTTCACTAGATAAGAAAAATGTTACTTTTATTATACAAGAAAATTAGGGTTTCTATTGAAGAGGAATTTCATCCTAAAACACATCAATGAAGTATTCCCTAGCCTAGAAAACTCTTTGGCATCTTCAACACACTTTTTCAGAGGATAGAACTCCTGAAAAAGTGAAACACTAGTTTTCACTAGTACTAGAAAACCAGAAAACCAGAAGTACCAGAAAACTAGGAAACCAGAACCAGTACCAGAAGTACCAGAAAACTGGGAAGCTAGAACCAGTACCAGAAGTACCAATCTATAATTCCACTGGTTAATTTTTAAGGGGTAAAATTTGGATTTTATGAAATCTAACTGCACCAGGCTACTCACCTTAGCCAAGCACACCTCCTAGTAAGTTCAAAATTAAATTTTAAGCATTTTCATTTTTTGTTCATTTTTCTAGCTCCAGATAAAGATGTTTGAAATAACTAAGCTTGTTGACAAGATAGAAGGTGTGGAAACCTTTCATTTCTGGAAGTATAGGATTTCACTCATTCTTGAAGATAATGACCTAGTAATATTCATTAAAGAAGATGTACTAGAACCTACTGATGTTGCAACTAAAGAAAAACACCAAAAGGACATAGTTAGGGCCAAAAGAATCATTGCAGATTCTACTAAAGATCACTTTATTCCTCAAGTGTCTTCAAATAAGACTCCAAAATAAATTCTTGATTCCCTAACCAAGGTGTATGAAGGAAAGAACATCAATCAAAATATGAATCTAATAACTCAACTCAAAAATACAAGGATGCAGAAAGGAGAAATAATTCAAGAGTATTTATCTAGAATATCATAATTCATGGAACAACTAGAATCAATTGGTGATACTCTAGATGAATACAAACTCATAATGACAACCCTTAAAGGTCTCACAATACCTTGGGATGCATTCATCCAAACTATTTGTGCCAGAAAGGAGAAACTACACTTTAACAATCTTTGGGAAGAATGTGTTCAAGAAGAAGAAAGAGTAGCTAACAGAGGAGAAATACTATCAATAGTATCAATCCCTAACTTCTCATACTAAATGAGAATGGAAGATGTCTTACTTACATAAATAAACTCATCAACATAGGGAGTGCCACCCCCCAAACAAATTCATACATAAAGAATCTCACCCTCCAAGGAGATTCCAGAAGTTTCAAAAATGTCAAAGAAGAGAA
This sequence comes from Picea engelmannii, assembly GCA_009831015.1. Lineage (NCBI taxonomy): Eukaryota > Viridiplantae > Streptophyta > Pinopsida > Pinales > Pinaceae > Picea > Picea engelmannii. The sequence goes on from ML793091.1 coordinate 491,006, forward strand.
AAATATTTCTCATCCTACCAATGTTACCATTGTGACAAGATGGGAGATATTGCTAAGAATTGTCCAGCTAGAAGAGAAGAATACAAGAATAGAAACAAGAGGTACCATTCCCACACAGTTGAAGATGAAGAGCCACCCACAAAGATGATAAAAGAACATATTGAAGACTATGTCTTAATCTCTGTCCTCTCAGGATCAGTGTTACCTAGTGAGGAGACTTGGCTCATAGATAGTGGTGCTTCCAATCACATGACAGGTCAAAGAGACATTTTCTCTTTCCTTACATAAAATAACTTTCCCCAGAAAGTTACACTTGGAGACGATTATCAGTACCCTATCAAAGGAGTAGGAGAATCAAATTACAAACTTGATTCAAGAACCCCAATGAAGATGAAGTATGTACTATATGTACAAAGTTTGACAAAGAAATTACTTTCTATCTCATCTTCAGATAAGAAAGGATTCAGAGCTTCTTTCATAGATGGAGAATTTCTTATGTGGCCCAAAGGAAAATCCATGGAAGAAGAATTTTTTATTGGAAAAGAAGAAGGTGGCTTGTATAAGATATAAGGTCACATAGAAGCATCCTTGACTCATTCCATTGAGAATCTCTGTGAACTTTGGCATAAAATACTAGCTCACATTAACTACAAGGCATTACCATATGTAAGGAAGGCAGTCACAGGTCTACTAGAATTCAAGGTTGACCATGAAGGTGTGTGCAATGGATATGCATAAGGAAGGAACATCAAGAAACCTTTCCTGAAGAGATACAATAAAGTAGGAGTCATAGAGCTCATTCACTCATATGTATGTGGCCCAATTCCATCAACCTCCATCAGTGGGTATGTATACTATGTATCGTTTATTGATGACTATTCTCACAAAACCTGGGTTTACTTTTTGAAATAAAAAGATGAAATGTTTGATAAATTCAAGGAATTCAAATCCTTCATAGAGAATCTCTCTGAAAGAAAGATCAAGATACTCAGGTCAGATAATGGAGGAGAATACACCTCAAAAGAGTTCATAAAATTTTGTAAATATGACAGGATCAATAGGGATATCACCACTCCCTACAATCCTCAACAAAATGGTGTGGCAGAAAGAAAGAATAGAACTATAATGGAAGTAGTGAAGACTATGATCCATGATCAATATCTTCCAATGCACTTATGGGCAGAAGAAAGAAGAACAATAGTGTATGTACAAAACATATTATCCCATAGTGCACTTGGGTTCAAGACCCCTAAAGAGTTGTTCTCCGGAAAGAATATAGAAGTAAGACATCTCAAAATATTTGGTTATCCTGTATTTTTACACATTCCAAAAGAGAAGAGAACCAAGTTGGACCCTTCAGGAAAGAAGGGAATATTTGTTGGATACTATGAGGTCTTCAAGGCCTTAAGAATATACATATTAGGTTACCATCATATTGAGATCAACAGAGATGTAACCTTTGATGAATATGCAACACTCAAGAAATCAAGAACATGTCAGCTTGAAGAATTATATGAAGAAGAAGATGTGCCCCACAGAGTTGCAAAACTAGTGAGGGAAGTCATAACTTCCCCTGATGAGGAGATTCTAGAAGATCATGACATAATAAAATCTCAAGAACCTCCCCAGATGACGATCTCCCACAAGAGAAAGCCATCTTGGGAAAGGGAACTTATTCAATATGGAGAGAAGTATGGTGCCCTCAAAGGAAAAATCAGACAAGTCAAGAAACCCAAGCCATTCTCCAATTATATAGCTTCGATGTGTGATCTATTAGAGAAGGAGCCTACTTGCTTTGAAGAATCCATTCAAGACAAATAATGGGAATATGCCATGACAAAAGAATACCAATCCATTATAAAGAATGATGTATGGGAAATAGTTCCCAGACCGAAGAGCAAGGATGTGGTATCTTCCAAATGGATATACAAGATAAAACATGTTGTTGATGGAAGTATTGAGAAATATAAAGAAAGGTTTGTCGCTTGTGGATTTTCTCAAAAGGAAGGCATTAACTATGAAGAGACATTTTCTCCTGTATCCATATATACATAAATCAAAACCATCATAGCCCTTGCAACTAAGATGAAATGGAAGTTACATCAGATGGAAGTGAAAACAACTTTCGTAAATGGTGTCATAGAAGAGGAAGTGTATATAGAATAACCTTAAGGGTTTGGAGTTGAAGATAAAAATAATAATGTATGCATATTGAAGAAGGATTTCTATGGATTGAAACAAGCTCCTAGAGCTTGGTATGGAAGAATTGACAATTTCTTGATGAGATTGGGCTTTACCAAGAGTAAAGAAGATTATAACATTTAATTAAAGGTTATGAATGATGAGCATGTTATATTTTTTTTGTATTTGGATGACGTATTTCTAACTGGAGAGGAAAATCTGATCACTGAGTGTAAGAAGAAGCTCGCTTCTGAATTTGAGATGAAAGACCTTGGCCTAATGTACTATTTCTTAGGTCTTGAGGTCTAGTAGAGCCCAAAGAAGATCTTCCTTAACCAAGGGAAGTATGCAGTTGAAATATTTAATAGCTTTGATATCTTGGAGTGAAAATCCATGAATACACCCATGGAAGCAAATTTGAATCTCCTAGTTGACACTTCGTCAGAATTGATTGATGCTACATTGGATAGACAAATCATTGGATTGTTGATGTATCTGACAAACACCAGGTTAGATATATGTTTTGTCATGAACACCTTGAGTCAATTTCTTGTAGAGCCCAGATGTGTTCACCTAGTTTCTACAAAACATGTGATGAGGTACCTTAAGGGTACATTAGATTTTGGTCTCAGTTATAATGGAGACCATGAATTCAGACTGAGTGGTTATACTGATTCAGATTGGGCTTGGAGTGTTTTTTATAGAAAGAGAACTTCAAGATGTTGTTTCAGTCTGGGTTCAGCCATGATCTCATGGCAGAGTAGGAAACTATCAGGAATTTTTCTCAGTACTGTAGAAGTAGAATACATTTATGCATGTTCCACCAGTTGTGAAGCCATATGGATTCAGAAGTTGTTTAAAGGTCTATTCGATATGGAGATAGAAGAAATCATGATTCTATGTGATAACTAGACTTGTATAAAGATGATAGAGAACCATGTGTTCCATGACAAGTCAAAACACATATAAATTTGATATCATTACATCTATGATATGGTGCAGAGAGGAGCCATAAATATCCATTATGTTAGCACAGATGAGCAGGTTGCAGATGTGTTGACCAAGCCTCTGTCTCATGTAAAGTTTGATAACTTTCATGATAATATTGGTGTAGTCCAAAAGGACCTCCCTCAAAAGGGGGAGTATTTTTTATGCCAGCCTTGTGCTGAATATTTCTAGCTTCGTCCTAATGTTGTTGTGATGCCAACCTCGTGCTGAAGATTTCTAGATTCATGTTGATGTTGTTGTGATGCCAGCCTCGTTTTGAATATTTCCAGCTTCATGATGATGTTCTTGTGATGGTAGCCTTGTGCTGAAGATTTCTAGGTTTGTGTTGATGTTGTTGTGATTCCATCTTCATTTTGAAGATTTCCATCTTCGTGCTGAAGATTTCCAGCTTTGTGTTGATGTTGTTGTGATGTCGGCCTTCTACTAAATATTTTCATATTCGTGTTGATGTTGTTGAGATTTCAACTGTGTGTTGAAGATTTCCATCCTAGTGATGATGTTGATGATGCTCCAGCCTTCGTGTTGTGATGTTGTATCAGCCTTGTGTTGTTATTGATGATTATGATGCATTAGTTTTATACTAATAAAAGTTGATGTAGATGATGATGATGCCATTCCATCTCCCTTCTATGGATGATGATATTGATGATGAGAAAAACTTATGATGATTTATAGATATGTCGATCAGTGTTCCAAATGTTGTTGATATTGTTTCCCTCTCTCTCTCTCTCTTGATGATGGTGTAGAACACCCTTATTGTTAAGGGTGAGTGTTGAAATATTGTAACTACAAAGAGTATTCTATTTATTATTGAGTTATTATTCATTAGATCAATCCCCTTTTGTGGATTGATCATGTCGGGCATTGTAATTAACCAAATCCCCTTTTGTGGATTCGTCAAACCCTAAATATATTGTGAAAATTATGAAGTCGCCCCCTAGGCTAATTAAAGTGGTTTTAACCACTAAGAAGACAATTTGTCCATGCCCAATGAAGAGACACATTTCCATCGCCTAATATTTTGTATAAATAAAGGAATCCATATCCTCATTATTGCACTCACTCATCCGTTGATCTGGTGCGCAAGTTTGGTAGTTGCAGTTGGGAGAAGAAGGAAGAGAGAGGCGCATTGCTCAGTGTTGGATATTCTCTAATGTTTTGGTTTATTTTCTTGGCATTATATTCACTATATATATTAAGGAATTTTTTGTTGGGTTTTCTCCCCCATGAGGTTTTCCCAGGATAAATGTTGTGTATCTTGTGATTGTGTTTCTCTTAGTGATCATATCTATGATATGGTTATCTAGTAAATTGAAAAGAAACCTAAGAATATCTTAAACCTTAATAGGTATAACATCGAGAACAATGTTCCTTTAAGGGGGAGGGGGTTGTAATACCCATGTTTCCCTCGACTTGTAAATATAACTATAACATTCTAAAAGACTATGGGAAGACTGAATATGTGTGGATGTTGTAATTGATTAACCTTTTTGTTATAAGAGGTCATGTATATATTTTTGTTACTAAATAAAATGGAAAGTGTTGCATAATTGTTGAAGGGGTTTGCCAAGGTATATCATGATGCATGAGAGATATGGTGAGGGGAACCAAAAATGGTTGAGATGACCCCTACCAAACCAGTACTCTATGAGATTTAAATTATTAAGACCCAGAACATTCCTCTAACCTAGAAAAATAAATTACCAGACAAGATGGTAGTTGGGAAGACCTCAAGAGTCAATGAGGAGATGGGAATATTACCCATCTAAAAAATTCATGACCTGGCCCACAAAATTGTGAATTGGACTGAAAAAATATTGTTGAGGAAGGAAAGGAAAGAGAGGAAATTCATGGGAAGAAGGGAGGAGGAAAGAACATGGGTCTTGTGACCATTTTCTCAGGAGGGAGAGCGTGTGCAACTCTCTGGTTATGAAGAGAACTAAAAAATTAATGTGTTCTGGGTATAGGATTTTTTTGGGCAGCATTTTTAGTCCAAGCTGATAAATGAGGTTGCAAAGAATATGAGTGACCGATGAATCACTCATTCCATACCTCCTTGCTTGGTGGAGAGAAAATTTATATTCCAAATTCTCATGGGAGGAGGAGAGTGGACTCCATCCCTGGTTGTTGTTGAATAGAAGGAAGAATCTCTCTCAAAGCATCATGATCTAGCTAGATTTTACAAATTATTTTGTTCACCCTAGTGATCCTTTTACAACATGTGTTCATGTTCCCAAAAGAACCTTTCTTCATGAGAAAAGTGATTGGCTTTATCTTCTCAAGATCCCTATTAAAGAATATCGTCGTAGGGTGCACTATAAATAGGGTGTGGCGATGCCTGATCATCGTCTTCTTCCTTGAAACTAGTTTTTAACATCGTCGAACGTTGTCCTATAACTAGGGTGCGACGATGCTAAAAGACTAAGAAAAGTTTGAGCTTCATGAAATTTCTATAAGGGGATCTTATAGAAGATGAGGTGGATTTTGAATAGAGGGGATCTTACTCACTTCTTTGATTTGGTGGGATCATCCAAATCTCTTTAACCATCTTTCTTTCCCCTATATAAAGAGATATTTCTCATGGAAAAGGCTAAGGTTAATGAAGGTTGAATAGGCTAATAATTGTGTGATGAATTCTACTTCAGTTCATGCTTGAGGGTTTCATCTTGGTTCTTCAAGTCATTGTGGATCTTCTTCATGCAAGTTTGGAGCAAGTGTGTGTTGGAGCAAAGGGCCACTAAAAGGGGACCTTGCAACATCAAGGCTTTTGATTGTATCTTCCACTTTTTACTTAATATAATGTAGTGACATGTTTCTTTCCCATAAAACCACTCTCATTTTATTGTATGATTCCTTGATCACATGCATAAGTTTTCATTGAGTATACTATTGTTTCTTTCACTTTGGTTGGTTTGTGTTCCCTTGCAGATCCAATATCACAAGAGCACCAAAGTGGAGTGAGGACAACAAAGATAAAAGGAAGTGATATTTAAACGGTATGTCTCTCATCTCTTGTTTGATAGTAGATTCAATGATTAGATCTTAAGAAAAGCGTTATGTCCTGCCTTGTTTTGTTCTAGATCTAGGTAGATCTAGGGAGATTAGTTTATGTCTGCATTTACCAATTAATCCAATAACACTAGGGGGTGGCCCGGAGTTGTTGTGCCTATGGTTGGGTGGAAAAGGGAACCCCTTTTGGCATTTGCATCACTAGTTCTTTTCTATATAAGTATATTTGGTTAAATATCTATAGTGTTTAGATCAAAGAAAATTTCATACTAATTTTTAGAACTGTGTAAGTTTAATTTCTGACAAAAGTGACTAGAGAAATTTAAGAAAAATAAAGAGACTATCTAAGTTAAAGCTCTTTTGACTTAATTTCTTATCCCTTGACTATCTGTGTGCTAAAATAAGATCTCTGGGAGTGGATGTTGTGGCCGACTATGATGTACAGTTTAATGCATGCTTGGGAATTGATGAATTAACAAATAAAAATCTCTATAACACCTATGAAATAAGAGAGAGTGATTTTTCTGGTGCTCTATTTTAGTATGTCCTTAAATTCCATGCCAGAAAAGTTAGAGGATATCAGATCTGTGTGGAATTTAAGAAATAATCCCAAATATGGAAAAATATTAAAAGTCCTTATAAATAATTATTGAGGAAACATAATTAGGACATAAACATGAAATTGGTCTAGATGAATTAAAATACAAAATTCCTCAAAATTCTATTTGGGGAATAAATAAACATTTATGTTTAAATTGTGTTAAATCTCCTAAATTTGGGAAGAATTCCCTTAAATTTTAGTGGACAATAAATCCTAGTAGAAACATTGAATTTACTATTGAGGTAATTCTTTGTCTTAGGACCATTTACCTTAAATTTAGTAAGAGTAGTAAAGCACAATAATAAGGAAATAAAATTGAACTCATTTACCCAACAAGAGATTATAATTATATTTTAATTTCCAGGATGGCGAAATTTCTTTGGAATATAAACTTTTATTAAATCTCTTTATAAGGCCTATAAAACTATATTTTTCCTTTCCTTATTTTTCTATAAGAGAAAATATTTTCTTTAAATATTCCAAGTAACAAAATTGAGTAAGACCATGGAAATATATGTATATATGTCCATATACATATGATTATTATTAATATTAGTTTATTATTCATAAAATGGAGGTTAAAGCCCTTGGAGCATAAAAGACCTAAGACCAAAGTGAACATATTTATTATTACTTTAATGTCAAACACACCACAGAATGAACGGTGACCAAATTCCTTAACCATCTCGTGGTCTTTGGAACTCCAGAATGTTTGGGTGATGGGATTCCACGAGCCAAAGTAGTCGAATGCCCAAATCCTTTATTTCCCTGCTCAAGGTTGTAAAGGTAAGAAATACAATTAATTAAATTATTGTATTTAATGTGATCAATTAACATAATTCAATATAATATACCTTTAATACAATATATATTATATCATAATCCAAATTATTTCATTGTATTTAAACCATAATGTAATTACAAGTGGGTCCCCTTCGGGACTCCAGGGCTCCGGGAGAATTGAGTATAAAGGATGTGTGGGAGAGCCGACGGAGATTGACCCAGAAAACTCTCTCTCTCTCTCTCTCTCTCTCTCTCTCTCTCTCTCTCTCATGTCAAATATTAACAAAATATTGGAGACTTTATAAACTTGGGCACATTTTCCAAAAATGTTATTATAATATATGTTAAATGGGTTTATTATGGTATTTGTACATGATAAAGTACATGATAAAGTACCAACTTCGTTCACTTTTAATTTAATATTCAATGTGTAATAACTTGTGAGTGTGGACCCTTCATGAGTTCGAGACTACAGAGCTCCAGGAGTTCTGGATTCCGGGACTCTAGAATGTTTGAGGTAATAGAATGAACAAGCAAAGAATGGTCGAAGACCCGAACCTACCCCCCCATACTCCAATGGTTTCATAAATGTCATAATAAACGTTAAACAAAATTTATTATATTGCATGGTAATATAAATTTCTTATAGTTGCATAAAGGCACAATATGAGAGGGACCCTCTCCAAAACTTCGGCGTTCGGGAGGTTTGGGTATATTCATAAAATCCTGATGAGGTATCTTCATCGAAGTCTGGAGGATTAGGTATTAATGGATATTAATAATCCTAATTTCTCCTTTGATATAAATTAATCATATTATAATATAATTAAATATAATTATATTATAATATAATTAATAACAGGACATTTTGCAAGAATAAATATCAGGTTGAATATAGTTAATCATTTTCCCATTAAATAAATAAATATGCATATATTTATATATATGTTAAATTACGTGAAAATGCGGCATGGATTTTTGTGTCGGGGAGGGATTAAATTATATACCTTAATTAAGGTTACTCAACTTAAGTATATTATGGAGAAATTAACCTCATTGTATTATAATATAATTACTCATAATTATCATATGAGTAATTTATTGAGTTAGTGTTAAACTACTTCTAAGGGGGAAAAGAGAAAGTGAAAACCTCAGTAATTATTGGGCCATGGGTTTTAGGCTAAGAAAAAAATTAATTATTAGATAATTAGTTGTGGAAAATAATTATCATTAATGAGGTTTAAGTAATCAATTACCAAAGCATGGTATTCTACAAAATATTAATTAAGTATTTTATTTGGACTATAGGAGAGGGACAATTGTCATCCTCTACTCGAGCAATCCTAAGTGCCCTATGGTGAAATGGATAATTGTTGTTGACTAAGAACATCAGTATGATGGTGCATGTTAATATTCAACGGGTTGACAAGTTGAGTGAGGTCCAGTAGGATTGGTGAACTTGAGGTGCAGAATGGATCCTAACCATAGTTGGGTAGATCTGGCATGCATCAATATTTTCCATTGACAGAAAGAGAATATTCCTCAATACCATATTCGTCGGAGGAAAGAAAAAAATAATTATTCCCCATCCCTTAAAAAGGTAATTAAGAGTCAGGTGTGTGACAATAATCCTTCATGAAGAATACTGAGTCCCCTATGTCACATGCATGAGGACATGCCAACTCTCGAGTGTGGGGGAGATGGAGATGTCCCTTCCATTCAACATTTCCAACAACATCCTATTAGTTATTCCTAGCAACAACACAACAACAAGGAATACAATTCATTTACTTTGTTCAACATGGTCGTCATGAAGGTTTGATTTCAGTTTGCATGTTTTTATGATTCACACTAGTGATGACATATAGGTGCAAGAGTGTCCAACCATACATAGAGCACTCTTGAAGGATGTTGTATAGGTCCAACAATGTTGATGATGTGTTGTCAAAGCTTGAGAAGGATGGAATTAACTCCATTGGAAGAACCCGATATTTTATGAAGCAAAGTCAATGCATTTAAAATTGTTTCTTCATGATTACAATGATTTTGTGCAGCTACATAAAGATTATTACAACGAAATTTCTTGGGGATGATCTTTGCACCACATTTTCAAGAAGATGAGGTAGAATTAAAAAAATTTAAGACATGGGTTTTTTGCAGAAATTGAAAAATTGAGTAACAAGTGGAAAACATTTCTAGAAAACATATTTACAAGCATTTACAGACATGATTTTGAAACATATTTTTAAACAATTTCCAAATTTCCTGTAGTAGCCTACTTCAAGGGCCACTTTTTGCATGTCATTTATAAATAATTGAAGCTGAACCGAGAAATTTCGAGACATGGGTTTTGTGCCCCATACAAAAAAATTGAGTAGAGTGAGAATGAAATTTCCTGAAAATGCACGACAAGGGATGCACCAACATGTTTTCAAACTGGTTTTATAAAAACTATCATAATTGTCTGTAAGTAGTTAGAACCATCTTTTTGTAGATGATTTGTAGTTTTGAATGGTTGCGCACATCCCATGACTAAATTGTGACTTGGATATGATTTCAAATAAATATGAGATGCTAATCCATATATCAACCATGATTTTCGACAATTTTCATTTTTTCATAATTCTATAGCCGATTTAGAGTTTTGAATGACTACACACATTCCAATACTAGAACACAACTTGGAAATGATTTAAAATTAGCACGAGATGTTCTTTCACCTATCATCATTCATTTTTAGCATTTTTTGAATTTTCAAGTTTTCAAGCATGAATTAAGATCAATTTTTCAGCATTTTTTGTAGCAAGAGTTCAATAACAATCAACATATTCAAAATTTGTCTCTGGAATCAACATAGGTTGTCTTCTTTAGAAACCACAATAATCTTCAACATCATCAAAAAAATTATCTAGCAACAGGTTATCATTTGTAGAGATTACTCCATTCAACATCTTCCTTTTTCATATCATGCAGCCAGGTTACAACCAAAGTATTTTCCTCTCAGATCAGCACACCAGAGTCATATCAACATACATCAGGAAAACCAGAGTTCAACATTTGTCTCTTAGACCACCAGTAGAAGGTAAAGTTGGGTAAGCAATTTATATTTCTAGGTAGTTATCTAACTAGGAATTCATGTACATAAAATTCTTGAATATTTTCATATTTTCCATTCCTTCACTTTACATTTCATATTTCATTATCTACCCACCATCATCCATCTCCTTGTGACATCGATGACTTTGAAAAATCCAAGTGTAAAAAAAAATCATTTCCACCTACGTCCAATATCATATATATCTGAACATTGCCTCCTATGTATTTTGGATTACAAGAGGACATGCAATGATTTGAGTGTGGGGGAGATATTGTACATCAGAAATAACACATTTTACGATGTCATTTAGTCATTTTTCATTCACGTTACTCATTCATCATCATTCCCTTTATCACTCATATTTCTGCACTTGACCATTTCTACCTTATATGAGCTTCGAGTGGCATACCTACACTAAAGTGGTTGATTTTGCATGTTTTCATAATTACTTAGGGTAGATATTGTTATTTCCTAACTTACTTGTACAGTTTTGCAGATATTGACAATTCTATATTTGATTGGCAGTTTTAGTAGTCAAACTTTCCATGACACTTTTTATCAAATAAAGAGGAATCTTGAAAATATAAATCATGGGTTTGTGCATAATAGGGTCATTTAGGTGAATCGCGAAGAAGATTTGCAACACGTGCAAAACAAGGGGCGTATGGTTGATCTTTACAAAACTAGTCTAAATAGCCTGCAATTTTGTAGCCAAGTGGTGACCCATATCCATGAATTTGGACACATAGATCTCATGGAATATGTTGTTATTATCTTATTCAAACTATCTTAAATCAAATCCAATATTTTGGGGTGAAACATCCACATTTATAAGATCTAGGATTTATTAGTTGTAGATCCACTTGTTTAGGATTTGATCTCATCTTGTTGTAACTCCTTTTCCTTTTGTGAAGGACAAGTTGTATGTATAAATATGAAATTATATCATTTATCCTAGATAGTTAAATAGTAAAGGAGTTAGATAGTTGAAGGAGTTAGAGCATATATTTCCATATTGAAGAGAAGGATCATTGTAATCATTTTGATGGTGGAATAAAAAGATTGTTGTTGCACATCAATATTTCTCCACTATAGTCCTTCTTGGAAGTCTATGCCAAGAGAGGTAGGACCCCCTCTCTTTGGTATACGCTTCCCAAATAGTTTCATTTTTGTTGTGTGATGTTATTTCATTAGTTGTTCATTTTAGTTACTGTTCATTTCTTTAGGCTCTTTCAACTTCTGCAAGTGTGGTTTCCCTATAGAGTTAGGCATTGAAGGTTGAGTTTCTTTAGTGATCAAAAAACCAATTAATGCTCTTTCTTATCAACCAAAGGAATGTAGTTAATAGTTGAAATACAAGTCGAATGACCTCAGTTGAATTCTCTATCCTTTCATTCAACTTTCTTAGCTTAGAGTTAGTTTCCTAATCCTACATATATTTTTAATTCATATCACAGGCTTATGATCTCCTTGGTTGATAATTTAAAGTAAAGTGATTTAAGCAATTTAATTTCTCGGCAAGATATCATAGTTTAGAGTTTAGAGAGGTCAATGGACAAGGAAAACCCTATTTCTGATGGAAATTTTCGAATGAGAAGAGTTCAATAATGTTCAGATTCAAGATTTCGAAAGGATATGCAAAAGGGGTAGAGTTATTTATTTTTATGGGAAGAACCCAAAAAGAAGATGTTTCCAATAGGTTGCAGGTTCAATTTAACACATTGTTATTGTTCATCCTAAAGTATGCACCTGCCTGTTAAAGGGTAGAGCTAGGCCACCTCAAGTTTAGAATGATTAATTTTATTTTTTTCATTGGTCATTTAAGGGGTTGGTTTTACCAAGACAAGAGCATGGTGGGTTGGAAAAATGATATAGATGAGGGTTATCCTTGGCTGGTGGCACACAAATGACAGGCAAGTGAAATAATAGTGGTAAAAACAAAAAGAAACAAGAAACCACTCAATGAATAATCAATTGCAAGAAGTTTAATACTTAAAATATCATTTCAAGACATTAAACGTGTATCAAAAACACAATTACTCCCATAAGTTGCAATAAAAAAAAATCTTCACCATGACATTTGTTGTTTCACAGGCTACATATAGTAAATAAAAGTTATACAATAGTTGAAGGAAATGAAATTTACTCCACACAAATCAAAAACAACATTCAAGATAAGATAAAAACATATGTAGATTTGGAAAAAAACATTGTCATCAAGAGTATATTCACCGGGTAGAGAGATTTAATCCATGCATAGAAAAGGTTCAAACAGTTGATATATTGATCTTCTTTTCCCAAAAAATGAACCCTCAAAATATGTAAAAACTGCATATTTATCAAATTTGCAGAGGCTCTTGTCCATCTGGGACTGAGGCTTAACTTTACACTACCAGTTGTAAAACAACTTATTAAGTTAGCTAAAACACTGTTGGAGTACATTAAAGTATACTCTGAGATTGACTTAATCAAAAGAGTGGTTCTTATCACACATAAAATACCACTTATTAACTTAATAAAAACAATCTTGAACTTTTAAACAACTAAAAACTGCTACTAGCAATGAAACTAGATGGATGCACATGTTGTCGAGTGAATTCATATTTGACATAAAATGACTAGGAGTGACAAAATTGAGTTCTGTATTGAGCATTGGAATCCATGCATGCTTTTGGTGGCCATTGGGAGATAACTGGATGTGTTGGCATCGTTTTTCATCAACTTATCTCCTAAGGGGAAGAAGCAATTCTTCTAGCATTTTTCTCGAGTCTTTGATATTCCTTTTGTAGTCCGGATTATAGCCTCTTGAGTTCCTGGTTGTGGAATTGCAGGGTCTAGATTTCAGATCTTTTTTTCTGTACCTGTTGGCTATCACTAAGTTGTTGTCAGATGAGCCATATGATGCCTTTGACTGGCTTGGTGTTCCCTGATTTGGCATCGTTTTCAGCCTCAAAATATGCAATTAACGAAGATAATCCACTTTCAAAATTATTTTGGGAAAAGGCCAATGAAACAACTTGTATAATGTTGGGGATGTGAAAGGAATCACTTATATATGGACTACCCTCATAAAGGTGAAAGAATGACGATTTTCTACAAAATTTAGGAGGATGAAACAGTGGAAGACATGGGAGGAAGCATGCCAAGGATTTATGCAGCCGTGGACAATAAGAAAACAAAATATTGATTCCCCATGATTGAAGTGGAAGGTAAGATAAATAATCAATCGATAACAATTTAAATTGATTATGGATCTATCCATAGTTACATAAACTCTAACATTAATGAAATATTTCACTTTCAAGGGAACACGCACATTAAATATTGGTTATTTCAGTTAGCCACAGGGGATAAGAGAAAAATCAATGAGTTGGTTAAATATTTCCCAATAGACATGAATGGAAATTAGAATCAACACAAAGGTAGATGTGGAGATTATACATTTGGGTTCCTATGTCTGTCTAAGTTACATGGATTGGCTGGAAAAACACCATGTTGTCCTAGATCATTACAACAATACAACACCTTGTCTTGATGAGAAAGGACAACAAGGTAAGATTCAGGGCATTCTGAGAGCTGTAACTATTAGAGAATTTTTATCCATGTAGTTGAAAAAGAGATTCAGGAAGGGATGTCAAGTTTTTGTAGGCCGAGAGTTGTAACTATTAGATAAATTGTATGCCAAGTTAAGTAAGTGTATCTTTTATCAAAAGAAGATCCATTACATGGGGCATATTATTTCGGCAAATGGGATAGTAGTCGATCCTCAAAAGATAGATACAATTAGAGGATGGTCAATGCCAAGAAATGTGATAGAGGTTAGATAATTTATGGGTATTTATGGTTATTATTGAAGATTCATAAAAGGGTCTTCAAAGATTGCAAACCCAATGACTTATTTGCAAAACAAGGGAGTGGAATTTGAATGGACTTCCATGTGTGAAGAAAGTTTTCAGCAGTTGAAATATATTTTGACAAGTGTGCTCATACTAAAAATTGCATATCTAGATGGAGACTTTGTAGTGTGCATAGATGTATGCAAGGAAGGGCTCAATGGATTCCTCAGTCAAAATGATCATGTGGTATGTTATTAGTCTCAAAAATTAAAAGAGCATGAGAKAAATTATACTACTCATGATCTAGAATTAGCAACGATGGTATATGCATTACAAATGTGGATACATTACCTTATGGGGAGGGGATTTTAGCTAAGAACATACCACTATGTTCTGAAACATTTATTTGGATAGCCAACATTAAATGTTAGGAAAACTAGATGGTTGGAATTTCTTAGTGAGTATGACTTTGAAATTAAACATATCAAAGGAAAATAAAATCAAGTGGTTGATGCTCTCAGTAGAAGAGCTCATGAAATGCATATTTCAACGATCAAAATATACATAACATATTTAAAAGATAAAATTATTGAAGCAAAAAATTTAGATGAACATTATTTACAAGTAAAGGAAAACTTACATCAAAGTAATTTACAACAAAAAATTAAAAATTATGAATTAAAAGAGGATGAAATCCTCTTGTACAAAGGCAAGGTGTATGTGAAAAATTCCATGGACTTGAAAAATATCGTGTTAAGATAAATGCACAATGTGCCATATGTTGGGAACCTAGGATATCAGAAATCCATAACAACTATAAGAAGCCAATACTTTTGGTCAAGAATGAAGAAAGAAGTGGCTAACTATGTAGATTAGTGTCTAGAGTGCCAAAAGGTAAAGACAGAGCACAAACATCCAACGGGGATGCTATATTCGTTACCCATTCCAAAATGGAAGTGAGAAGTGGTCACAATAGATTTTATTACAAAGTTGCTCGAGATAGTGAAGAAACATGATTCCATCATGGTGGTGGTAGACAAATTGACTAAGGAAGCGCATTTTATTCTTGTAAAGACAACACACAAGGAATCACACATTGCAGATATTTACATGAAGGAAATTGTTAGGCTACATGGAGTGCCTAAGGAAATAGTTTCAGACATAGATTCCAAGTTTACATCCAAATTTTGGCAAGGTTTATTCAAAGGATTTGGGACAAATCTAAATCTTAGTATGGCATATCACCCAGAGTCATATGGGAAAACAGAGAGGACCAATAGGATAATTGAAGACATACTTAGGATGTATGTGATGGACCAACCATACAAATGAGAAGACTATATTCACTTAGTGGAGTTTTCTTGTAATAATGGGTATCAAGCCTCATTAAAAATTAGTCAATTTGAAGCTTTGAATGGCAGGAAACATAACACATGAGTGAGTTGGGATAACCCAACAAACAAAGCTATCATTGGGCCAGGATTGTTAAATTAAATGGAACAGAAGATGACAAAGATCAAGTAGAATTCAAAGGCTTCCTAGGACAAGCATAAAATTTATGCAAACAAGAATATAGTTTCTAGATATTTTAATGTGGACGAGCATGTTTTCCTAAAAGTGAAATATAAAATAAGTTTGATAAGATTGGGTTTCTACCCAAAGTTGGCAGTGAGATATTGTGGCCCTTTTGAAATATTAGAGAAGATATCACTACTTGCATACATGTTAGGATTTTCTTCATCCATGAGGCTGCATAATATATTTCATGTATCATTATTAAATAAATATGTGCCTAACCCTAACCACATAATTGATTGGAATGTGATCCAGATGGGAAACAAAGGGGATTTCCAGGTGGAATCAGTAGGTATCCTGGACTGAAAAGTCAAAGTTCTCTTGGACAAATACATATGGTTGGTAAAGGTTTAATGGACTTGATACAATCCTAAATATGAAACATGGGAGCATGAAGAAACCATGTGGGAGTAATCGTTTTCTAATTTTGAAGAAAATAGAAGCTGAAAATGCAAGACTCCATTTTTGGGCAGCTAGATTCTAGAACATCTCAAAAATTGTTTGTCACGTGTGCTCATAGCCTTGATAAAATGATGGCACAACTCGATGGATTGAAGGAAGTGAAGGGAATGCATTTTGTGGGTCAGCAAGATGAGAAATTATGGTTGGGACTGGTGTTGGAGGGTAAAAATTACATATTTTTGTTTTATTTTTTTGAATATTGTGATGTAAAATTTGTATATATATTTCGGCATGGTGTTGTGCATAAATGATGATGCACAATTGTAGGGTAGGGAGAATGCAACATCCTCACTATAATCCCTAGTTTAATTAATTCATAATGTAGATATGAGTATGGCTATGGCCAAGCGATGTAATATGTGAAATGCATTTTTTGAATTTTAAATAAATATAATGTGATACTAATTTCTGGTAATATGGATAGAGACGGGGGTGGATTATTCCACAAGAAAAAAGGGGGAATTCATAGGGAGTGTCTAAGAGAGGTCCAAGGGGTAAATTATTTATGGGTATTAATTCAAATCCACTTTTCTAATTTTTATCATCATTTGGGGAAAAATTAAATTTTATGTTTGAATGTATGAGAGACAATTATTAAATGCATGTAAGATGGTGAGTGTGAGAATTCACATTCCATAGTTATTGGGGGCATGGGGCTGAAGTACAATCAAAATTGGGCAGAGTGAGCATTCAACTATCTTGGGAAAATATAAAAAAATTGTATGGGTAGTAACAAACAGTTTTCGACATTCATGTTTTCATGAACAACAAGTAGATGATATGGGAGAAGAGCTTGGGATTTGAAGCAAGAAGGGTAGGTGAATTCTAGATCATGCTGGAGTGTTTTTGGAGCATTTTAGATTCGAAAATTGAAGAGCTAGGTTGTCAGGATTGAAGATTGAACTCCTGAGTGGGTTACATTGTAACAACAAGTGTTTGTTGTTGGTATTTTTTCCTGGAAGTGAAATTCCTTGAGTTCCCAACAAAAATATTCCTAGTTACCTATGCTAGAGAGACCCTGATAAATGAATGGGATGCCCGATGGACTGAGAGTAATGAAGGGGTACAATCCTTGGGTTGGGTAGGTCAAGAGTAAGATATTTGGAGGAAATTAGGGATAGTTGTAGGAGAATACCAGTGGGTTGTGGGATATTGAGCTATGAGTGGACTGTTAGAGACACCCTTCTCTTGTGGATTCCTAGCCCCAGTTCAAGGGTGACTTTTTGTGGATATTTGGAACAACAGTTCTATGGTTGGGTGGAACGTCATTTCCAAGCAACTGGTTGCATAAACATTTAAAAAAGACAAGAGTTTATATATTTTATGAGTTATTCCATGAGTTTAATTGTTGTACTTAACTATTTGTATGTGAATGGTTTATTTGTTGTTGTGAATGAGTTTAATAGTTGCATTCATGGTCATTTAGAACATTGTAAATGCATTTCATAATCTAGTTAAATATGTGTATAAATTGTAGCTAGTAAGATACAAGAGTTAATTAGTAGAAAATATTTCGATTTTATGTGTATTTATGCGTAGTAATGTTCCTCGATTAAACTAGGGGACATTACAGAATGCCTCTGGAAACTACAATTAGTGCACTTCTAATATTATTATGGAATATAACAAATTGTGCTTTATATATTTTTTTGTAAGTATCTAGTGAGGTGACCTATAATGGAAATGAAATGAACAATTTAGCACCTCAAAGAGCATCCAAAAGAATGGTGACAAACTAGGAGAATTCATACCTCAAAGAACATTTAGGAGAGCTATGACAAAGTAGAAGTAAGATGCAGTTGTGGAAAGGAAGAAGCATATAAAGGATATGTGGCACAAGTAGAAGCATCTCGGACCAAGCACATGTAAGACATCCTTCGCTTATAACATCATGGCATGGTGACGATCCAGTTTGAATGTCAGGAGATCTATTAATTATTTAAAAATTAGTTCGAATGTTAGGTTCTATTAATTAGATGTTAGGGTGTATTACTTAGTTTTGTAAGGATGCACTTCAGGAAGTGTATTTCATAAATGTCCAATGAATGGCTATTGACATACATTTATTCTCTCAAGTGTTAATGTATGCCACCACCTTAGCAACTTCAAAGTTGAAATCCAATGGCATCATAAAGATTTTTATTTATTTTAATTCTAATAATTGAACCTTGGTAATCAAGAAAAAATAGGGTGAACTAATCATGAGTCATGGCCTCCCTTTATTAAGGAATAAGAAAGTATGTAGCCTAAACCTTCTACTTTTAAAACTTTTTGCACATTTTCTGATTATTTTTGCCCAAAATCTAGTCAAAATTTTAGAAGGATAATTGGAATTGCAAGTGTGCAGTCTAAATGTTCTACTTTTTAAACTTTTTGGGGGAACAATTTTTTATTATTTTTTCCCAAAATATGATAAAAAAAATAGAAGGATTGTTGAAATTGTTCTTTAGTTGTTGAGATTGCACAATCCCAGTGCTCTAGAGGTTGTCTGAATCTATTTATGCATTTAAAATTTCAATTTAAGTAATGGAAAATTTCCATTTCACCAACAAACCATTCAATCTAAAACCCACTTTTTAAGATCAGTTATTTGCTACTTGTAAGCTCCAACTTGAAACTTATGTGCTAAAAACTGAGAAAAAATAACAATGGCTTCAAATCTCTCCAGTGAAAGGATGATAATAGTGTTTGGAAGAGATTTTGAACCTACAGCTAGGCGGGAAGTAGAGCCTCAACAATGGCAGATGATCAGTGTCCTAAAGGAAGGTCGAGGTGGAGGAAAGGAGAGGTGTTATTGACTTTAGACAACTTTATATTTTAGTGCAGTATTTGTTTCATTTTATCCCAGTTCTACTTTAGTATTGGCTCATTTAACTATCAGTCTCTTACTATCTGGTGGATTTAGTTCCAGTTGTTAGGAGAACCAACTCTCTCATTATCGTTAGAACTATTACTGGAAGATGGACTCCCTAACTGTATTTCTTCTTTAGTTTAGGGATGAGGTTGGCAGTTTTATCTTTTTTTAGGAACTGGTAGTGGTTTTTTCTCGGGGGTTGAGTCTTCTGTGGTTTTCGTTTGGAGTTGTTATTACGCCATTAATTAAAATTCATTTTTCACCTAACTTCTCTTTCCCATAGTAGTTCTCTCCTAACATTATGGGGATTAGGGATTAGTGGAGGTACAGGTGGAAACTCATGGCCTCTTTGACATTGCCAGGTGTGGAGGAAAACGTTAGCACATTAATGAATGGGGCTGATGAGGAGATTTGGAGGGAAGATGGTTTATTTGACAAGATAGACTCTGCAAGTTGGGGTACTGACTCTTACATTCCATCCATTTATAAATCATTACTTGAATTACCTTTGAGTTCCTTCCTTAACCCTTGTCCTCCTCCTTTCTCAAAGGATAACTTGGCGCATTCTCTAAGGTTCAATCAGACGGTTGAGAGATTTTCAGAGGCACTATTGAGGGAATAACAAAGTAAGGTGCAGAACCACCATTTGTTCTCGAAGGAAGGTAGAAAAGAGGAAAGGCACACTCGTATTTGCAGAAGACAGTGGAAGGTGAAGAAAACCGTGCACAAGATGGTGCTAGGGTCAGACATTGACCTAGCTGAAACTTGTAATCTGGCACTGTGTCGTCTCGTAGGTAGACTATATTACAATTACCTTTGCAAGGTTTCCTTGATGGATTGGGTTGACTTACTTGGAGGCCGTTGTTAGGATACAAGCCTGATATAGTCATACTAACAAAACTTTGGGTAGGCATTATTTGCAAAAAAATGAATATACGACTTTACTTCTGGAACAGAAGTGGGCTCTAGGTGGTTGCAGTCTTATGATAAAGCATTGGCGGTAGCCTTCAATCCAGATAAAAAATATTTTCAATTTTGACACTTATGGGTATTACTCCTTGAACTACCCCTCCAGTTTTGGAATGAGTTGGCACTAGTTTCTATCAGAAACTCTTTAGGTTCATTTATCGCGATGGTGGATGCCTTACTTTCACCACCCAATAGAAAGATAGGAAATATTTTGGTGGAGATGGATGTCCATGCAGGACTTTTGGAACTCTTAGAGATTGATTGGAGAGGCAGAAGGATAGTCCAGAGATTAGACTACCTCAGAATTCCATTCTGATGCAGTATTTGTCACAAAATGGGACATCTGAGAAGAAACTATAAGGGAAGGTGTGAAGAAGATGAAGTCTCTGAAGATACAAGATTACACTGAGACCTGGGAGATTTTGAGGAGGGGATTTCAGCATAGACAGAAAGTGGCTATCCTTTGACAGGGTCACCACCCTCATCAAAACACAACGTTTCTGTAGCTGGTAAATTACAACACTATTGTCTAGTACTATTTAACTCTTTCTATTTATTGGAAAAAGCTTAACTAAATGCATCCCCGCTACTGAACCTTTTACTATCTACTGTGAAGCAGTCTTCAAGGAAGGGGAAGGGTGGTTTTGTTCTTAAGACTGTGATTTCATCTACCTTACATGTTCATGACCTTCCGTTGTCAGGGGGTTATGTTGGTTATTTTAGTTTGAAGAATGGTTCCCGGGAGGTATTACCAAACCTGGTTTCACAACTCCCTTGTAAGTCCAGTCTCTCTACCCCTAGGTGTTTACCTACCTTCCCTTCAACCATACAAGAGACCCCTCATTCATCTAATGATCCTTTTATAATTCCATCTGTCAGGAATCTGAGGAAGGAGATTCATCATTAAATGAGGTACTAGACTCTTTTATTTCTTACCTTCGGGATTGTAATACACTGTCACAATTGCCTACGTTTTTTGGAAATGTAGTTATCAACCCGTCCACTTTCACTGGTGAGGTTAATACATCGGTTTCTACTCAGGCCGAGTCTTCTAAGGAATATTCCTGGTCTCAAGGAATTGGCATAGAACATTCCCCGATCAAAACCAGAAGCACAAGGAATAAATTACAGACCCATCTCAATACTCCCTTAGTCACAGATCCCTCCTCTTCTGACAATGGGGCACTTAGAGCAGTGAAGGCCCTATCAAGGGATAAATAATGATTTTTTTGTCTATAAATCTTAGAGGGATTGGAGGCTCCCTTAAAGAATCCTCTTTCCAACATGTTTTGGATACAACCCAACCAAATATAGTGTTCCTACATGAAACAATGGTTACCAACAAAAATCTCGGTCATTTGTGCATAGGTTTCGCCCATCCTAGGTTATTAGTGCAGTGAGTTATGTTGGTACTTCAGGAGGTCTGTTGGTGATGTGGGATCCCCATTATTTTAGTTTGACTCCCTTCCTTACTAGTGGTAGGATTTTTTTAACAGGTTCGATCTATGCTACTAAAAGGAAGATCAACTTCTTAAATGTGTATGGGCCATGCTTGGAGTGAAAACAATTTTGGACTACTTTGGAAAAGAGTTGATTTCTTTCATTAAAAATCCTGGTGATTATGGGGGACTTAAACCTAACACTCGCTAGAGGAGAAGTATGGGGAGGCTCTATTTTTTCCGGTCCACTAGCAAGTTATTTCATTTCCCTATTTCAATCGCACAAGTTGTTAGACATTCATCCTGATAAATTAGTCCTGACTTAGCAGAATGGTCCCTCAGGTACCGAGTTGATAGCCAAAAGACTGGATAGGTTCTTGGTTTCAGAGGATTTACTTCTGAATGTTAGATCGTATCGTTCTTGGGTGGAATTTCCTTTTGTGTCGGATCATGCGCCAATTTTATTACAGCTGGAGAGCACCTCATTTCCTAAATATTTTTCATTCAAGTTTAATTCACAATGGCTTCTAGATAAAGACTTCAACATCATAGTGCATCAATTTTGGACGGATCTGAAATATCTTCAGGAGGAAGATAGACAACGTTGTTTCACCTGGAAGCTAAAGGAACTAAAAATTATAACAAAAAGTTGGCCTAAAGAAACTAGAGCTGGGGATGTTTGTGATCTGGAGATTCTGGAATTTAATATCGAAAACCATTTACAACTGCTCTCAGAGGGTACATGTATCCCAATGATTGAGGCCAACCTCATTAAACTTGAATCAGATAGGAACAAGATCCTTAAAGCGCGGGAGGACCTACGGAGAATCAAGAATCAGACAATTTGGGTATAAAGTGGTGATCTTAATATTTTTTTCATCAGTTTGCTAATAATAGGAGAATTAGCAAACACTTTTGGGAGATCAAATATGATTCCAATTTTACTCATAGAGGACAAAAATCGATTATCAAGGAGGCAGAAAATCATTTCAAGAGGTTCTTTAGTTCTATGGATAATGTTTCATCAATAGAGCAGGTTGAGGTGGTGGGACTATTTAAAAGAATTATAAGTGAGGAATAAGCTAGAGTGCTTTATTCGCCAGTCACTTTAAGGCAATTGAAATCGATCCTTTCACTTTTCAAAAAAGACAAAATTCCAGGCCCAGATGGCTAGACGGTGGAATTTTACTTACATTTCTTTGATTTAGTCAAAGATGATCTTATGGATTTAGTGGATTAAGTTCAGACAGGTGGACACATGGCAGGGAGTTTAATTTCCACCTTTTTAGCTTTGATACACAAAATGAATAAACCACAAAATTTTGGGGATTACAGACCTATTTCATTATGCAATTTGGTTTATAAAGTCATCTCTAAAGTATTAGCCAACTGAATTAAACCGATACTTTCAAGGGCTCTTTCGTCTGAACGGTTTGGCTTCCTGGAGGGTCGCCAAATACATGATGTTATAGGTACTACACATGAGTGCATACACAATATTAAAAAGAAAAACAAAAAAGCTCTTATTCTAAAGCTAGATCTTCAAAAATTCTACGACTGTGTAAATTGGGACTTCCTGAGATTGATATTAATCCAAGTTGGATTTGGTGTGAATTTGACAAACGGGATTATGGCATGTGTGAGTTCGACATCTCTTGCAGTTCTAGTCAATGGAGAGGCCACAAATTTCTTCAGAAGTGGTAGAGGACTCCGATAGGGATGTCCTCTGTCACCCTTACTTTTTATTCTGGTGATGGAGAGTCTAAGCCTGCTATTAAAATCAAGACAAATAGATGGTTCCTTATCTGGAATAGAAGTTTCCAGACTTACAAAGATCCTTCACCTTTTATTTGTTGGTGATTTTTTACTTTTGACATATGCTTTTGTGCAGGAATGGAAGGTGATCATGAGTCTCATTAATAAATTATGTATGGTTTCGGGATTAAAGGTGAATCCTTCCAAATCGACATTTCATTATTTAGGTCTTTCAGAGACGAAAATTACGCCTTTCAAGCTTTGTATTCCATATAATTCCATTGATCTGTCAATTGGTTTTAAATACCTTGGTTACCACCTAAAGGTGAGATTACATAAATCAGAAGACTTGTTATGGCTTATAACCAAAGTGGAAAAGAGAATCAATCATTGGAGCTATAGGTGGCTATCATTGGGGGGTAGGTATACTTTATGTAAAGTTGTCCTAGAAAGCCAACCAGTTTATTGGTTTTCTGTAGCTTCAGTTCTGCAGTCCATTCTCCATAAATTAAGAAAAATACGATTTAGCTTTCTATGGAATGGGAATGTTGATACAAATCACTACCATCTCTGTCCTTGGGAGACTTTAGCTCATCCAAAAAGTTTTGGGGGTTGGGGTTTTATTAACATTTTTACTTTCAGTAAATCCCTAGTAGTGTCGACTTTGTGGAGAGTATTAACTAAAAAAGGACTATGGAAATCAGTACTAAAGGAGAAGTACTTCCGTTATATGATTGTGAAAAATTGGTTTAGATCAACGACTTTTCAAAATCGTTCGGCTTCTAAAATATAGAACAGTCTCTTAAAGGTGGTCCCTTTGATCACTAACTAGCTTAGATGGAAGCCTGGAATAGATCACCTTGGGGAATTGGGTAGAGACAGGATCGTGGGATTAGGCATTGATTCCATCTTATCAATTTCACTTATTAATTCTCTTAGTCAAAAACATGACTCGGTTCTAGTACAGGCCAAGAGACCATAGGAACAAGATTCTTTATTATCAACTTGGCTAAGAAGCGCAGAATTGGCACTCACTGGAAACTTGGAAAAGGAGTGGGATCATTATCGATGGGCCCTACAAGCATCAAGAGTATCATTATTTGAAAATGAAAAGGAACTTATTTGGACATGAGGGGATTCTTTAGGTTACCTGTCGACTAAGAATGTCTACGTGGCCTTAACTTCAACACTTAATTTGCAAACTACCACAGGGTGGCGTAAGAGTTTATGGAATTGGAATATACAACTGTAAATTAAACTTTTCTTATGGCTTGCAGCAGAGAACAAAATATTGACATGAAAAATATTACAGCATAGAGGATGGTTGGGGCCTGGGCGATGCCAATTAGGAAAATATGCGAGTGAAGAAAATGAACATCTGTTCATTCATTGTTGTTTCACGAAACGTGTTTGGCAAAAAATCAAATATATTAAATATATCAGTGAAAGTTGGGAAGGAATAGATCTTGATAATTGTCTTTCAAATTGGACATATAACAAGCTGATTTCATCAAGTCTTGTTTCTCTAACATGCTAGTTTATCTCGCTTGAAAGGAATGATGTGATATGATCTCTCTCTGCTCTTCAGAACCTGTGGTTAAAAATGTAACTTCCTCTATCTGTTTAAACAATCTAGACTTCCCAATAAAGTTCTTTGTGGCTAGTTTTGATGGAGCAGCCAAGGTTAATGGTTTTTGCAGTGGCGCTGGAGTTTTAATTAAATTCTCAACATCTACAGTTTATAGATGGTATTTAAATTGTGGAAAAGGAACTAATACTAAGGCCGAGTTAATGGGAGCGTGAGAAACACTATATTTACCAGATCTATTGTCTATCCACAAATTACAGATCCTAGGAGATTCAAAGGTAATCATAGACTGGTTAAATTATAAAAGTGATCTCCGAGTGAGCTCATTAGAAGGCTAGAAGAAAAGAATTTGGATGCTAAGTAGAAAGTTTGAGGCCATACAATTCTATCATATCTATTGTTATTACAACAAAGAAGTGGATGGAGTCTCAAAGCAAGCATTATTGGCTCTAGAAGGAATCATTTCACTGCATTTATGGTTTAATGGATTGGAGGGGCTTCATCGTCATATAAATATCTATTAGTGGCCATTTTCATCTCATTTTTGGAAAGCATTTCTTAGTATTTTGAGTTTTCAGATGGGAGGTATAATGCTATCATGGATTGAGGTTTTCAGATCCTGGATTACATTGCATTGTATGGAAGTTTGGATTTTCCTGTCTCTTTTTGGAGCTCTATCTTCAGATGTTTCGGAGGTACTCATGTAGACATTAGTTTTTTTTTGTAAAATGAAGGAAAGACTCAAATGACTGTACAATGATACCTTTGGATGTAAAAATTATATTATATTAATATAATTATACTAATTTTCTACTAGAAAAAAAAAAGATGATAATTACTAAAAATAGTAAAAACCTAGAATGTTTACACTTATCCCTAATAAAAGATACACACATATTTCAATGTTTATAGGCTTTGGATCAAGGTTACATAGACTTTTGTACTTTTTTGCACAATTATATTGCTTTTATCGAGGGCTGGAATTTCAAATTTATCTTACCTCTCAAGTAAAATTTTGATGACGGTCATTTGTTTTTCATTCCCGTCATTTTAGTTTTACCCCAAAATCATGAGTGTCAAATTGTTATCAGTGAATGGATATTCAATTAACTATTAACACTTTATGTGAACTAGGACTATGGACTAATTAAATTTGAAGGATTGGGAGTAAACTAATTAAATTTTGCTTATTGTTATATTTAATCCTCCAACAAACCTTTGCCCAACCCCTGTTCAGTGTGAGGCCTAGGTAAGTACCACACTATAGTAAACTATACACCTAGAATTTATGAAGGACGTGTGGATTTTGTATCCACCTGTCAAATACGTCTAAAAACCAAAAAAGCATAAACCAAAAAAACATCATGTGGGACGTCAAATTCCAGGCCTTCTTTTATCTATTGAAGTTATTGATGAAAATGGAGCATGAAATTTTATGACGGATTCTTATTTTGATCCTCCAATTATTGTTTCAAAAGAGCGCCTGCTCCTATATATGGAACTAGGAATTTTTTTATAGCTCTGTAGGATCAAGCAATTCCATACAAAAGTAGCAAAACCTCTGTTTAAATCAATTATTTAGGAGTAAAGCTAAAGTGATGGTATATTCGAGGAAATCATCATGGTCTTCTTGACACTTTAATGATGATTTTATGGGAGAGATTCAGTCATTTGTTCTGACAAAGCAAGTTTGGTGTAATCTTTTTTTCCTGAGTTATTTTTCAGCTAAGTTTTTTGGTAGTGCAGTTTTAAATTTTTGGTCAATCCAGAATTCTGATCGATTTTCTGAGCATCTGGTTGATTTAAAATAAGGTAAAATCCAAAAGTAAAGTTTCAAAATGCTTTGAACTTTGATCCATGCGAAACTCAAACTACCCCTGAAAATTTGACCAAATTCAATCCCATTTTTTTACATTGAAATAAAAAAAACAATTATATTTGCTCCCGAATTATTCTACTCCCTTATATTTATGCCTTCCTACGGACAAAGCAAGTCTTAACGGATTCAATTTCAAAAAAGGTTTTTTCTTTTCTATATGCTTTGATTGCTACGCAAGGGAAGTTCTGGTGACGTTTCGATGATCGTGATATTAACAGATCGTCTGGTTTCTTTAGTCTGTCGGCAAACGTGATCCATATCCAACTTGCGATCGTCCACTATATTTTTTAGACCTATTTTTGATCATACTCACTGATTTTTTATTTCATATTTTACTGATTTTCATCCAAAGAACTCATATTTGAAAATCAATAAATGGTGTTGTTGAATAACGAGAGTATCGTACAAGAAAAGATACTCGTGGTATTCGTGACTGTTCAAGGGTGATGGATAAGAACAAATGTCATAATCAGCAGAAAACAAGTTTTATTCTTGCTCTGTCAATTGACGTCGCAAATATTAAATGCCAAGAAGTTCTCCAGAAGATGCCACACAATGTAAATGCCAAGAAATTCTCCACAAGATGCTAGTTGTTGCCACACATTAGATTGATTGTTTAGAGGAGATTCGAGAAGGTTAGAGGCGTGTCAAAATGAGTAATTTACTAGCGGTTTATGCAATGGGCTACCCTCAAATCTTATGGGTCGTGAGATTAAGAGGATTTAGGAAATCAAAGAGGTGTAATTGAAGTCATGTTTACGGAACTTTCAATCACACTCATTCAATTCAAGGGTTCATGTGTAGTTGATACACAAATTGCGTATATACATATATATCATAGTTGCACGGGAAACACTTTCACATCTTTGAAATTAGTTTTCAAAGTTTTGTAAGTTTTGGGAGTTTGGAAACTAGTTGGGAACATCCCCAATTGGTTGGGAACTCTTTTGAGAATTTGAGAGCTTTTGGAGAGATTCAACATCAAAGAAATGGGAGCTTGGGAACCGGTTTCTTAAACAAAGAGTTTTAAATTAGAATTATATTAAATTAAAATGTAAATATATTTATTCCATTATTACAAATACATAATTCTTAAGAGTATTTTCATTATATTTATTCAAAATATCACTATAAAACTAAGACTAAACTACAGGTAAATATTATTTCAAAAATTAGTTCAGTAAAAAAGCTTAATAATACTCACTTTATAGTTGTGGATATGAAAAACTTTTAATACATCTATGTTTTCCTTCAAGCCCAAACTAAACATGAAAGTCTAATAAATCAATATTGTATCCACTACAAACATTTGTTCGACTCTCTATATATCATTGATTTTTATTGCATTTTCATATTAGAAGAGTAGTACTATTTTGTTTTTTTCCAATTAAAAAAGAATAATGCTTCAAATTTACAAAGATGTTTACAGTTTATATATGTAAAATTTAATTTTAAAAAGATATTAAAATTGTATATATGTATTTTCAATTGTGTTTCTCATTTTCTAATGGAATATTTAGGGATATTAAAGTTTTAGTATTGTATTAAATATATTCATATAATTATTAGCACAAATTAAATTAGTAATTTTAATATTGTAGTTGTTGCAATAGGAGAAACATTGTCCTCTATTGACCTTCAATTTTATTGAAATAAGATTTTAAATGTATCAATATCTCTATGCATTGTAATCTAAAGTATCATTGTAATTTAAAATATTTTTAAAATTTTTTAAATATATATTATTGTCGCTCCCAAATTCACATTTCTTGTAAATTTGAGGGAAACTTCCACTAGTTCCAGACAATGTTTCCATGTTTCGAAAACTCGTGCAACACACACACACACACACACACACACACACACACACACATATATATACATATGTCGTTTGTGTATATTTGTATATTTAATCATGTTTCAAAAAAATGTAGGATATTAAAAAAGAGATAAAAGTTTTCAAAACATATGTGCAAGTGTGACTTCAGGATATGACGGTTGCTAAGTTGACATTTCTAATCGAACACTTTTACAAATGGTCAAAAGATAGATGTTGGTTACCATTCCCATTTACATTGACAATAAATGTTGGAAGGATAAACCATTTGGAATTGCATGCATAAATAAGTGGTTATTTGATAACATTATTGGAGTAGAACCCAAGACCTACAATTCCCTCTTCTACTCTAACTTAGTAATGGAATTCTTCCTAGCCCCATGCCACCATCACCTTCGCAATCCTCCATCCCATAATGAAGATCCATTGCACTTCCTCCCAAATCACATCTTTTCAGAACCTACCTATTGTAATCAAGATTTTCATATCATTCTCCATCAATCTAATTACTACCACTCAAAAAACTCAACTGATTCCATTCTCCTACTTCCATATAGACTTTCCCCTTGCTGAAGTTCTTCCACCTATACCTACCTTCACTCCTATTCTCTACACCCAACTAAAGAAAGAAAGAGGATGGACATTGTTGACATAGTGACTATGACAGTTCGACGATAGGTTAAGCTACGTGCTCCCCTCAAAACAATTTTTATGTGTTAACTTTGAGGTTGAGGTGATGTTGTAGCAATTGCAATACATCGATTGAACCTACCCCATTGTTGGAGCAAGTTCTTTTGGACAAGTTTTGGAAATCACGCAGGAGTGGATCACATTACATTTTAGCAAGGGAGCAACGTGCACGAAAAGCCGCTAGCACATTATTACGAGTTAGTGCACAAGAGGCGGAAGTTAGTTAGGATTTTTGGGACATTTTGTCCACTTTGTAACCATTTTGTAATGGGCTTAGCCCTAATGAATATGTACAAATATGTAATGGGTTTTTGGGTGGAAGAAACATTTTTCTAGAGCTGGGTAAGTCAAGAGTTATCTAGTCGTTCGTATTGTTCACTATATTGGTTGAGTTTTCAAGTATGAGCTGAGTTGAAGATCAATAGATATGTATGTGTGTAGTACAACATAGAACAATTTGGACAAGTTTTGGTTTTTACTAAAAAACATTGTATGAGTGTATTGTGCTTGAATGTAATTAAGACTATGAATGAATAAATAAGAAACTAGTCGTTGTGGATATAGCCCAGTTTAGGGTGAACCACGTTAAATTCTTGTGTTTTGATGTGTTTGTTTATTTTGGTTAATGAACTAATATAATGATTGGTTAATATACATATGTTAGATCTATTAAATGGTTCCACGCATATGATGAAGGGTTAAGTAGGATGAATCTGTCATAGATTGTAGTGTTGCTATGATTTCACACACATGATTAAAGAATGAATGGTAGTAAACAATAAGGATGAATACCTCATATTCCCCCATGATTGTGGAAACCCGGTTCCTATAAGGCCCATAGGTACTTTAAGTGAGACTTTACTTTCTTGTGAGTGATGTCGAAAGGGATGATATCTTTAGGATTTTGTTGATGGTTTAATGATTAACCCTAGGTCTTCCCACTGTGAGCCACCAAATGGTTATGTTGCTAGGACCAAGATCTGCGAATGAGCGGAATGTGGAAGCTGACTAAGGAGGATATCAAAGAATGGTTGAATACTAAGGAGATAGAGTTTGCAATAGATCATAATAAGAATCCACGAATCAATGCAGAAGAATGGTTACAATGGTATGTTTTTACAGAATTGCATGAAATTTTATTTGCTGACTTATTGAATGTATTAGCAGAGTGGATCTAGAGATTTATTAAACATATCAGAAGATATTGAACTGCGGTTCTAAGGAATTGGACTCATGAACTGATTTGGAAAGTTAATGTAGTAAGCAATAAGGTATCACACACAATTGATTATTGGATGGATAGTGTGTTGGGAGGCTATGTTCTTGAATTTTCTATAGATTATACTCAATCGTATAGTGCTACGGAAAGAGAATTCTTTAAGGGTCTGCGCAAGAGATACTTGAAGTCAATATCTACTTGGATTAAGATGTTTTTTTGTGACAAGGGAGTTATGACAATGGAATATGATTTGTAAGCACCTTTGTGCACATAGGGGAATTGGGGGCTGACCATAGAATTGTTTGAGTGTTGCAAGGAAGAATGAAAGAGGAATGGATGGGCTGAGGATGTCGAGAGAAGAAGAGTGTGGAACAAACGAAGAGATCAGAGTATTACCTTGATCTAGGTAGATATCAATGGCCACACACCTATTCCAACTGGCTCAAAATAGTTTTTTGGAAATTTGCAATTTTTAGTAGTTTTTCGGGTCCTAAACTTCTGGGGCCATTTTGAGAGTTTAAATGACATTTTTTCATGATCAGGCACCTTAATGATTTTCAAAGGCATAATTGAGCCTATAAAATGTAACTCATAATTGATACCTTTCCAATGAGCTATCGTGTGCCCCAAACAAAGATCATATGTCAAAGTTTCACCCCTCGGAAGTTGATACACCAAACTACCCAAAACAAGGTCCACAAACATGTTGGATTTTCATATTTTGGGGTTAGGGTTTTGGATTTTCTTTATGTTAAAAATGTATTTGGAGCCTCATTATAACAATCACCTTCTAGTGAATGAGTGTATCCATCACCTCTTCTCATAGATAAGTTGCCACCAATCTAATTGTTGGCACATAATTGATCAGACCCGGATCCTTCTCAAGTTACCAACAAAAGGCACTGAGTAGTCTAGAGCGATGGAATTTTCATCTCCTCTAAAGAGAAGAAGTATCACCCGGAGTGAAACCAAGACAAGAAGATAGGGAAGGGCAAGGAGAATACTTAGGTGGGTTTCCATAATCTTCAAGATTCACCATAACCTTGTGCAAGATAGACTAACCACAAAACATAATTGAACTTACTCCTAACTGGAAATAAAGACAATCAAGTTGCGGAATCATTTGTAAACAGAGACAATGCATTGATCTTATCAGACATAAATAAGGTATAGAGATGATTCATAATCATAAAAATAGAGTGACAAAATATATTTCAAAATCTTAGGTCCTTCCATATATATTATCAAAGAGTTTCTCAGATATAGTATCGGAGATACAAATCAAGACTCTGTTACAAGCTTCTTGCTATGGACTCATGTCTTAGAGCTCTATCTACCCTTTTCCCCAAAACTGTATACAAATTTCAATCACATAAACTTTAATTTTTCTGCACCCTCTATACCATCTATGACAAAACCCAACAACCAACCAACTACACCCAACCATTTTCTCATACATATAGGCTGAGTGGGATCTTCTAGCTTTAGACTCTGCATGCTTTCTTGTTCTTGTTCTGTTGCAACTTATTTTTCCTCGTTGGTGTTGTGTTGTCCCTTTTCGCATCGGTTTTTTGTTTCTTTGCTTTCTCCACTATACAACTTCTTTGTGGCTTGCGCAACTCGTGTTTTTCAAAAATTGGGACTGTATTCCTCCTTGCGCAACTTCTAACAAAAAACAAGGGCCCAACAGGCTCCGACCACAATCCTTGACTCACCCTTGAGTCAAGTCCTTGGCTCTTTCGCGGGTTCTAGGAGTACCTGTTGCTTTCCTTTTTCCTCCTTCTCCACTTTTCTTTCATCTCTTGCTTGCGCTTTTTCCCTTTTCGCCTCTTTAAACAAAGGGACCAACTCTGGGACCAACTCTAAGGCCCGCTTCCTGACTTATTGGAAACCCACAATTTTTTCTTGCCACTTCCTCGCAAGGAGTGAGGCTTCAACTATGAATTATTGAGTCGCATCTATGATGCATCCTTTAAGATTGGATGTGACCAGGTAATTCCATTCAAAATTAGTTGTAGCATCTACCTAATTCATTTGCATGGACGTTGTGTAAACGACAGGTCAAAATTCATGCAAATCCTTCTTAGCTACTGCTTCTGCTTGAAACAGAGCATTCAACTCATTGTGTGCATGCTGGATTTGATCAAATTTCTCCTGTTGCTCCATCAGATCCATGGTGACCACAACTTCTTCATTAAGCAATTGTATCCTTGTGCACACATCCTCTAGATTTTGGTTTCACCTTGCAATGATTCCCATCCAATCACTGAATTCATGAAATATCTTTGTGCATTCAGTTGTGTGCTTGTGTAGTGTTGCTCAAGCATTGTTTCCTTCCATCACTACTTTCTTCGTCTTCTCTTATAGCTTCCGAGGTTGTTGTTCTACTTCCCATTGGCTCTCCCACAGTTGTGCTTCCAAGTTCTCTACATGAATGGCCAGTTGTGACCATGCTCCCTGGAGTAGCTCGATATGATGCTCAGTCTCTCTTGCAGCACTGGATTCTGGAAGTTGTGGTGCTACCTTCCTTATTTCTAGCGATGCTTCGGCAAGCTTCTCTTGGACTCTTTCCAATTTGTGCTCTGCATGGACCTTGGGGTACTTCTCATGTGTCTTACGTGCTTGGGCAAGGAGTTCTTCCTCCCTTGCAAATTTTGCATCTCTTTCATCCTGTTGGATCCTCTATTATAGTTGATCAGTTGAGGCTCTGATCATCCCGACCAACTGTGCTGGTGGCCACTGTGCGAGGTCATCATAAGAGGGGGTGGCCTCCCTGGGTATTCCATTGTCTGTTGAATGCTCTGAAGGTGTCTCCACCTCCTCTTCTCCTGTACATGGTCCTATCACAAGCCTCAACCTTAGTGTGGATGGCAAGAAAGAAAATACTTATGTTCTGGCCAGGCATAGTTGCATCAACTTTGTGCACCGTTGTGGGTTTTGGAATACTAGCTCCATTTTCTCTTGCAACGATGTTGCACTCTGCCCTGACGTTGTATCAAGTTCCTTCTGAACCTATGGTATCTTTGCCTCTTTATGGACCTTGGATTTTCTGATCCAGATGGATGTCGGTGGCCTCCCACCTATTCCAACTGGTTCATTTTGGCAGTTTTCCAGTTTGGCAGTTTCTTTTCCTAGTTTTTGGGTCCCTAACTTGCAGGGTCATTTTGAGGCCCTAAACAACATTTTTAGGGCTCACCACAATCGAAATGACTTTTGATAAATAGAAACAAAATGTGTAGTCCTTGGATAGACATTTTCAACTAGATATTGTGTGTCTAAAATGGAGATTGTATGAAAAAGTTATGACCCGAGGAAGTTGATGTACTAACTTACCCAAATAAGGCCCACATGACTTTTGGCGCTTCATCTCCTAGGTCTAGGTTTCTAGATGTCTAGGTTTTTTGACATTCCTGTTTATTGTAAAAAGGCCTTCAGATCCTCTTTGTAATCATCTTCTTGCGAATGAGTACAGTTATCACATCTCTTCTCAGAGATAAGCTGCCACCATTCAAGCAAGCTTGTTTTCTGTTGCATTTTATAGTTTCATCTTATTTCCTTATTGAATAGAAAACTAGTTTTACTGTATATATGTTATTCTATGTTAAGCATCTTTTAATAATCTATATTCATTTCATTATTCTCATAACATCCGGATCATTCTGGAGTTGCGCTCTTTCTGATAGAACTCTCAACCTTGATCGTTGAGGAGTGCGCTGAGGACTTAGGACTTGTGGCTTTGGTATAGTTTACATCTCCGTTAAAGACAGAGTGTCCTGAATTGGCATAAAGGGTATGATTTGGTGGCTCTCGTATTTAGGGTTTGGCCCAGTGAGTTCTAGTCTTTGTTCGGGTAGGTCAAGGTTTGGACCAATAATTTCTGGTCTCTGCTTGGGTATCTTTGGGGGATCCAACTGCATCGGTTCCAGGTCGGTGGTTTGGGATGGGATTGCAATTTCTTGAGGTGGCAACTAGGGTTGTGGTGGTGATGGAGGTTGTTCAGTGAAAATGGTGGTGGATGGAGTGGTGTCAAGCTCATGGTCATCCTAGATATCAATAATGTGGGTTGCTCGAGCTGCTGAGCGAATGCAAGGAATGGTGGATGATATATGTTGGGGGTTTAGAACCTTACTTGGGGAGATCCTCATCCTGGGTTTCTTATCCATTGGGTCTCCGATAAAGGCAGTGCTAAGAACATTTTTTACATCCTTACATGTCAACATGGATTTCTCTGGAAGATGTGGGAACATAGGCAATGTTCCCTTCTTGTGCTCCAACGGCTGCGCCTCTTCCTCCTCTTCTGAATCTGTCTGCACTATGGCCTCTTTTTTTTGTTCCTCCAAGCTCGAGCTTGGTCCTACCACTTCTTCCTGGGCCCTCTTCTTCAACAGTTCCACAGGAAGAAGGTAGTGCATCCCCGACTTGCGTGGGTTGCATTTGACTACGGGCCATAACATAACCTCCTTGTCAAAGGCGTCCTCATCCAAGTAAAATGACAGCATGTGAGTGTTGATCCTTATATATGGATATGCAATATGTCATATAATTTATCTTATATAATTCTTAATCATGGGTTTCAACTTCTTATAGTTTCTTGCAATGGAAATGTAAGGTAGTCTTAGAATATTTCCATATTGTTTGTTATGATTGAACCTCTTAGTTCTTTTAAAATGGATATGCAAGAAATATACTTCTTATTAATTGTTATTTATGATTGATGTTTATTAGTTTTATAAATTGGATGCATAATGCAAGGTAGCATCTAAATTTAATGTAGTTCTTAAGAAGATTGATCTTCTTGTGGTTTCTTGCAAATGACTATATAATTTTAGCCTTTAGATTCCTGATATATATATCCTTAGAATATATTCCTTCATATGAAGATGCATAGTTGAGCTACACGAGACTAATATTTTAATTATACTCTTTGGATTATTATTCTTTATGTAACAACCTCTTACTCATTTACACTCAATGTTTCTTGAAGATTGATTAAGTAGAGTATATTATTATTGCACTATGATGAATTGATGGTTAAGTATGATGATAATTCTAGTTTTGAATAACAGTGTATGATTGAATTAATTAGAATTAGATACTTCCTTGTTCCTCAGAACAGTCGTCAGTCCTGATACCTTAAGTGGTCAAAATCAATCAGATGAATCATGTACTTGAGCATTGTTTATGTGTCTTGGAGGCCCTAACCATGCAAGATAGGTTGGGTGGGTTAAGATATGTTGATTAAATAATAGTGTGTTTCTTTCAGTTGATTATGATAAAAATGATTTAGTGGTTGTTAATTTATGTTTTGACACATGTCACTTGTACCAATGATCGTTTAAAAGAAAAAAGATTTACCTCTTTTGTAACCACTAATTGTTGACGTAACAGAGGGGACGTTACATATAGGCCAAAAAAAGGAATAAGACAAATGACAAATAATAAATAAAAGTTATAGAAAATGAAGTATTAGGACAAATTTATACTTAGGGTTATGAAATAAAGACAACATATGGGGTTAGTAAATAAGTACATTGTTCAAGGAATAGAAGACCTATAATATCAAAAGAATTAAAAGTTGATAAATGTATAATTGAAGATGGATGTAAATGATGTATAAAGGTAACAAGTAAGCAATACCTTAGTAATCAATATAAGGGTATATTAGTGAGAGGAAAGTGAGTAGAAGTGGACATGATAAGTATGGTTATAATGTATAAGAGAGAGAGAGAGAGAGAGAGAGAGAGAGAGAGAGAGAGAAGAATAAAGTAATAAGGTATGATGTGTTAAGGAAGATGCAAAGTGTGAACAATAAATTGTAGTAGATAAATGGCATATATAAATACATGGTTGGTTGTTAGTGAGGGGAATGAACTTGGAAGGTGTTGGCGATGCATCCAAAAAGGGCTATAGACTAGTGTTGGCAAGTATCATGTAGATATAGAGGATATAAAACTTTACAGAAGTTCAATTGTGAGAAAATAAGACCTTAAAGTCAAGTAATTGTAGAGCATGGAATGGACCCTAATGGAAAAATTAGCCTTGACTTGGGGGTGCTCACTAACGCATGGTCAAATTACTCTTGTAGGTAGAAAGAAGAGGTACCTCGACTATGATAAGAGAATAATATAATCGACATTTACCTTGTCAAGATCTAATCTTTATGACCTAACAAGAAGACAATTAATTAAGATTGACAACCAAAGAAACCTTAAAATGTCTGCCCCATGTAATGATCACATGACAATACCTTAGTCAATATTCCTAGGCATGGAAAATTTGTGTGATGGTATGTGTGTGGTATCAATCGAGCTAGAGTGATAATCATGTTAGTAGTAAATGGCTTATAATTATCAATATATTCCAATTGGGATTATATGCACGGCTTAATGAAATTTATATAAATCTCATTATTAGAATCATTTAACAAAAAACAAAAAACCTAATAATAAGATAATGTTTTGATCGGTAGTCAACCAACAAGATATACTTTAAATATGGGAATCCTATATGGAGCTTGAGAAGAATAACTTGGTAAGAGGTACGTGTCTTAACATTAACTAAATCACAAGTGTCAAGTTTGAGTCACCAAAGTAGTACTCAAACATGGAGTGCCAAGGAGGGAACCCACAAGGGACCAAAATATTGAACTACGAAACAAGTAGTAATAATATTTGACTTTGGACACAATGGAGGTCTGCTAAATAGGGGTATCCAATTAATGTATTAATAGCCTCAACATATATCTAAACAAGTGAAGGTATAGTAGGAATAGTATGGCACTTGATCAACTACCTAGGAGGATGTAGATATGATACGTTGAGATCATCCCACACTTTTGACCACAACCTTAGGACTATGTTTCCAAAAGGATGGGTGTATTCAATGCTCGTTTTAACTTATAAAACTATAATTACTTATTGTCTATCTATATCTTCATTTTCTTATTATCCATGAAACACTGTTAATGATACACTTGAATTTTAAGACATATGAATCTCTGTGAATGCCAATTCTATGAATGTTTAACATTATTTGACTTATGATGGATGTTATGCAATCTATTTATAACTTGAAAATTTTTG
This sequence comes from Picea engelmannii, assembly GCA_009831015.1. Taxonomy (NCBI): domain Eukaryota; kingdom Viridiplantae; phylum Streptophyta; class Pinopsida; order Pinales; family Pinaceae; genus Picea; species Picea engelmannii. The sequence continues at coordinate 528,870 of ML793091.1, forward strand.
CATTTAAAGTTGTTGGTACGTGGATACTAGACTGATATTATGATTAAATGCATTTACATAATAGTAGTGTGTAGATATGTATGAGTTTGTGTTATATACTAATATGTGGGTCAATGGGCTATGAAATAGCCAAAGAATAATGATGATAAAAGGTTGATGTCGTGAACATCATCCGAGAAACAATATGGTATGAATATTTTTATGTGAAATTATGTTGGTTCAAATGCATTGCTATGATATGTGGACAAGTGCAGGTTTTTCAAGTGGCAAGACTGTCTAAAATTTAATATACGATGACAAAATTCCCAGCAACACAATGCCACTGTATGGTCCATGGTAGGGTGTTGAACCTGGTTCTATTAGGAGGGGTGGAGGAATTTCTCGTGTATCCTCTGAAACCTGGAGTCATGGGAGAACGATGTTAGCTCACGCTCCCCTAGACATGTGATGATGACTGTCAGTTTCCTATTGGGGAAGCTTGGTCAAAAGAGTTGACACTTCCGCTTACGGGTTCTAACTGGAGTTAGGTCAATATAGTTAACGCTCCAAGATAGTCTAGCAAAGGAACGATAGGGATGGAAGACAGAAGTAGGTTAGGGAGGAAGGATGACTATAAGTAGTTGAGAGTGTGTGGGGCTTTCACATTATGGTAGAATTTCTTGATTTCCTCATTTAAAAAAAAAAAGATGTATATATGTATGTTTATATTTACTTAAGTCAACTACAATTATCTAAGTGAATGTTGTTTGTGCTAAATTATTGTAATTGAGGGATTTCACGAATATTTTAAATGGTCTATTATATTTTATGAAATGAATGGTCTTGTTGATTAGATTAGATGCATACAAGAATTACTTTAGGAGTGACAAGTATTGTCATTAGTGCATGTGCGAGTCTTGTATGTGCTATCTACACATGCATGCCTTGCACATGTACACTAGTATATATAAGTTTTTTAAATTGATGATGTTGTTTATTTGAAGTGGATGTATGAATCATGTGTCATTACCCTTGTATTGTAAATTACTCTAACTTTGGGACGAAGTTTCTTAAAGGGTGGGTATATGTAACAACCGAATTTGATTAATTGTTTATCATAGTTTTTAATTTAAATTTAATTAATTATTAAAATAAATTAAATGATAAGGTTGTTGGGGAATTAATGAGCGAGATTTGAGAGAGGAGGATAAGGAAAAGGGGGAGGACTTGGAAGAAGGGGTGTCTTTTATTTTGGGGGGAAATTGGAGAAGAATGAAGAGGAAGAAATTCTGAAGGAGATAAGGAAGAAGGAGGAAATTTGAAGAAAAATTGCTTTGAGAACTCTCACATGGCACTGTTGTTTCTAGGAACTTTGGGCTCAGGGCCTAGAAAACCACAAGGATTCTTGGAGCTAGAGAGCAAGAGAGGTTGTTCCTAGGTGGATTGGAGGTTAATAGTCAATTGGAAACTTTGGGCAAGCACAAGAACAAGTGAACCAAGGGCTGAATCAACCAACCTGCAGGTTGAGGTATGTATTTTACCAGTTGGTCTGTTATCATTATGTGGTTGTTATTATGATGTTTTTTTTGTTGTTATTATGTTGTTGTTGACACTGTTGTTGTTGGGAACTTTGAACTCGAGGCCCAAGAAACCGCAAGGATTCCTTGAGCTAGGGAGCCAGAGAGGTTGTTGCTAGGTGGCTGGGAGGTTAATATTCAGTTAGGAAGTTTGGGCAAGCACAAGAACAAGTGAACAAGGGGTTGAATCAACCAACCTGCAGGTTGAGGTATGCATTTTACCAGTTGGTCTGTTATCATTATGTAGTTGTTATTATGATATTTTTGTTGTTTTTATTATGTTATTGTTGTTTATTCCTGATATAAGAAAATTATGAAATAAATTATAAACTAAATTTCAGTCATTTCAGTAGGAGATTATAAAATACATACCTCATAATATCATTATGGTAACAGACTAATTTATATATTAGAATATATTAATTAGTTTAAAATTACGTCAAATGTTAAATTCTATTAATTAAATGTTAAGTTCTATTAATAGTTATTGACATGCATTTTTTTCTTTCATATTGAAGTGTTAGTGTTAATGCATGCCAACACCTTAGCAATAAGACTTATAATATATTAATTAGTTTAAAATTACGTCAAATGTTAAATTCTATTAATTAAATGTTAAGTTCTATTAATAGTTATTGACATGCATTTTTTCTTTCATATTGAAGTGTTAGTGTTAATGCATGCCAACACCTTAGCAATAAGACTTGAAGTTGAAATGGAATTGCATGTCACAAAAATAAAGTTATTTTTAATTTATTTTAATTCTAATCATTTGAAAACCAAGAAAAAATAAAGTTTAAACTAATAATGATTCAATCTTTCCCTTTTTATGGACTAAGAAAGTTAAGAATGTGAATAAGCTAAATGTTCAAAGTTTTAAATTTTTGTGACACATTTGTTATCAATTTTGCATAAAATAAGTAGTTTTTATAAGGATTATTGGAATTACAATTTTCATTATTCTAGTGTTATAGAGGTTTCTTATAGTGCTAAAACTAGTACAGCCACATAATTGTGGTTGATCAACGCCTAAAGACTGATAATATGAAAAGAATCTTTAAAAGAATATATTAAATTTTATTATTGATTAACAAATAAAGGGTTGAGCTTCATTTTTCTGGTGTTAATATTTGAATTGATTAACAAATAAAGGGTTGAGCTTCATTTTCTGATGTTAATATTTGAATTTATGTTAATCACTTAGGTGGAAATCAGTTAGCTATCAAAGTAATTTTTAAATATGATTAGGTAAATGTAAAAAAGTAAACACATAAACGAATGTCTTTATAATAGCTAAGAGATTAATGATTGAAATCAGAGCCATTTATTTTGTGTGACTACTAAGAATATTCCAGCCATATTTAATCTTGTCCATAGAAAACTTATTAAGCACTAAACCCCTATTAAATCTGCCTTTCGACTTAATTATTTATGCATTTAAAAATACAATTCGAGTAAATAAATATTGTCATTCCACCAATAATTACATTCTAATTTAAGTAATAGTTGTTTTAAAAAATATATATATTTATACTTCTATAAAAAAAAATCATATTTGAATGTCACTGAACTTCTCCATTATGAAGATTTATGAAGGTTACGAGGTTTTGTTTTTTTAACGTTTATATTGCTTTTATCCATTGAAGTTATTGATGGAAATCAAGCATGAAATTTTCTCACGGATTCTTATTTTACTCATCCGATTATTGTTTCGAAAGAGCGCCTGCTCTTATATATGAAGCTATGAATATTTTATAGCGCTGTAGGCAGTAGAGAATGATCGGTCAACAAGCAATGCCAGAAAGAAGTAGCGAAACTTCGATTTAAATCAATTATTTAAAAGTAAGGGTGAAGCGACGGTGCATTCTTGACACTTTAATGACGATTTTTATGTAATGTTTATGGAAGGCAGCGATTCAGTCATTTGTTTTCCTACGGACAAAGCAAGTCTCTTATCTTTATGCCTTCCTACGGACGAAGCAAGTCTCTTCCAGGAAGAAAGAGGATTCAATTTCAAAAAAGGTTTTTTCTTTTCTGTATGCTTTGATTGCGACGCAAGAGAAATTCTGGTAACGTTTCAATGATCGTGACATTAACAGATCGTCCGGTTTCTTTTGTCTGTCAGCAAACGTGATCCATATCCAGCTTGCAATCGTCCACTGTTTTTTTCAGACCTAATTTGATCATGCTCACTGATATTTTATTTGTGATTTCACTGATTTTCATCAAAAGAAATCAGGTTTGAAAATCAATCAATCGTGTTGTTAACGAAACAATATAATCCATCGTGATTAACGATGGGCGTTGGTTAGCTGTTATATGAAATGTTTTTTTTCAATATAAATTTATATGAATTACTATTTTTTATTGTTAAAAATTCATTTTTGAATGCAGAAATAGATTCATATGCATATTCACAAACTTTTAAAACATTTGGTTTTTATAGAAATAATCACTTAAATCTACGAATCCAATAATTTTTTACTAAAATTCAAACAAATATTCCTAAAAAAAAATCTTTATTTCATAGAATCTTTAACCTACTGTTTAAACAGTTATGATTACGTCCTTGCCTGAATACGAAGAAATAATGAGACCCTGCCTGGCTGGATAAGAAGAAATAATGAGAGTATCGTACAAGAAATAGATTCGTGGTACTCGTGACCGTTCAAGGGTGATGGATAGGAACGAATGTCACATTGGGCGGGCCGCGGAAAACAAGTTTTATTCTCGCTGTCATGTCAATTGGCATCGCAAATATTAAATGCCAAGAATTTCTCCACAACATGTAGCCATAGTTGTTGCCACACAAATTAAATGCCAAGAAATTCTCCACAAGATGCTTCTGTAGTTGTTGCCACACATTAAATTGCTTGTTAAGAGGAGATTCGAGAAGGTTATAGGCGTGTCAAAATGAGATTGGAGATGCAACGGATTACCTTCAAAATGTGAGATTAAAAGGCTTTAGGAAATCAATGTTGTAATTGCGGTACCTTCAATCACACTCTTATTCAATTGGAGGGCTCATGTAAAATATAGTTTCACTACACTACATTGTTACACCCATATTTCTACTGGTATGCTAGATATATAGTTAGACAAATTGATTTCAATCTTATCTATCAGAGATATATAGTTAGATAAATTGATTTCAATCTTATCTATAAGTTATACAAATTGTTCACTATAGTCTCCATGCATGGGCATTCTATTTTTAGTTGATGTTGTGTGCATGCATCGACATAGAAAATTAATTGGTAGTTTCAACAATCTCCACCTTGAGTATAATTTACCTAATATATCATGTTCGAATTAAATCATCACATTTTCTAAGTCAAGAGAAGACAAACACCATCACCCCATGCAACTTGCTTGGATGACCTTTCCATTTCCCTAAGGAGACTTGAAGTCCCCTTTTGTACCTTTTCGAGCCAAAAAAACACATTTTTTTACATATACACGCCCTATCATTTAGAAAACATGTGTATATGCGGTTGCTCCACTACAACTTGCCTACATCGGGTTTGGTGCTCAAAATTAAAAATTATGTAGAGTTTCTATGCCATGTCATGAGATCCATGATCCTTGACCTTCCATATACTGGAAACACTCTGATTCATGTGAACGTTATAAATTGAGCCTTATCCAAGCCTTGGAGGAGATTGAACAGTTTGACTTTGAGAGCAAATACACTTTAGAAAAGGTTCACTTCATATTGAGTCTACATCCCTTTTTCCTTGAAAGTATGAACTCATTGTTCAACCCTCAAGCTCTTTCTTCTTTGTGATGGAGAACCTCATTGTCTATTTTATATGATTTGGTTGTTGGTGGAGGATTGAAGTGGAGGAGGCTCGACTCGAAGGACTTAGTTTCTTGGTTCTGATGTGTGTCGTTATAGAAGTTTGTCACCTATATGCTTTTGTTGATTATTTTAATAGAAATGCTCTTTTCTCGTCAAATTGATATCTTGCAAATATTTGAATTATTATTCTTCTCGTCATGTATGTTAATGGATTATGCTAATTGATATGCTAACATTATATATTATCACCATATGCTTGTGTATCTTGGTTGTTGAGGACAAGTTGCAGGGATAAAGCTTTGAGTTGTGTGCTCAACAGTGATCTTCATCGAACATCTGGACGAGATAGGCTCTTGGCCTTGTCTTTTTAGCATTTCATTTATATAGTATACTTTATATTAGATTTGATTTCTTCATGTCATTCTATTTGTTGTGGTTTACCCCATGCCATAGAGAGATTTTACTCGTAATAGAACTGGTGACCATACTCAGAATTGATCTTCTTTCTTTTGGGGTTTGGAGTGTTTTTCTCCTTGATTTTCTCTTTGTTAGATTGAGTTTCATTATCGCCTGATTTCTTGATAGCCTAGTTTTACTTTGCATTTAAGTCTCTTAGCTTAACCCTTGCCTTGACAGTGTTTTACTAGGTTGTTGATGGGCAAAAATGACTGCTCGTCAACTGGAAGAGGGAGTCCGGTCCAGGGTTGTTTAATTGACCCAAGTCATTTGGATTGTCTAATGATAGGTCTATTTATCTAATTTATATATACAAGATATACAAATTACGATTTTTAATCTGAACTCATAAAAGATCAAATGTAGAAATGGTTCTTTCGATAAAAGCAAAAAATACTATTTCTTTTTGGTTTGTTTTTAATTTATGTGCATCTGTAAGATCAAATATCAAACTACTATTTAAACAGAAAAATGTAGACAATGAAAATTATACTGCATATAAGAATTTCTATAATAAATAAGCAAATAAAAAGGAACATACTAACCTATTAATCACTTGAAGAGTATGCATCCAACTATTTGTATAAATCGTACATGAGTCCATCCACGAGATAAATCTGTTGTGCATCTTCACACTGTTTAGAATAAATGCCAAATTGTACATTGACTGTTGTATTCAATTGATAAAACGATAGGACGCAAATAATAACTGTGATATAATAGACTGCAAGTAATAATGCATAAGATAAATCCGTGAGTTACAGCTTGCATTTAATCGGTCAACATGTTTAAGGTAAACCTTATAATACGAATTGAATAATCATTCACTATTTTCATATAACTGAAACATAAAATCGTGAACTGTGTGAGAAAAACTATCTTGATGACATAATAATCTGTGAAGATGAAAGCTATCGACAGTCATCAAATGATCAAGATAAACAAATTATAGACAACAACAACATTTACAAACAACTAAGGCAGAAATGTAAACATATGTTATGTCCAAATTCAAGTATAAGCTTGTTCACAACTAGCCCCAGGCCAGGATGATGTAATTACAAAAATAATGGATTTTTAAAGCCTTCAGAAAGGTAATTGTTTCCTCTTCTGAGATCAGATATTGATTACAAAAATAAAAGGGGGATACAACCACCCAGATTCTACTAAATCCTCTAAAGCTAACAAAAGTTTATTTCTATTCATACAAAATGTATCAAAGACATGACTAGCAAGTCTCAAAGATGCCTCGGATCAATCGGTAACCATGAACTCCTGAATATCCTGAAAGGAAAAGAAAAAATAGAAAGATTTAGATACATATTTAACCATTAATTTGCAAATTTCGAATTAACATAACTGGCTACAGAAGCTGTTGATTATGTAGCTAGTTATTTTAGTAAATGAAATACAATTTATTGTAAGAATAAATCAATCTAGTTTTAACAAATAATCCTATTTTAAGATAAAAGGATCATACCTCCAACTGTAAGATCAAATCGTATCAGACAATCTTGGAATTTACCATAGCTATTGCAGCCTCAACATTTTTAAATGTTACATTGCCTGAAGTCTTCAAACGTTTATCTTTTCCTTGAATGACAGACTCGAGCCTATGGTTTTTATTAGTTAAGGCATCAATCTGATCAGTAAGAGCCTTAATCTATGACTATATGATGGGTACATCAGTGTAGTATTTATCGATCTAGAAACGAAAAGCAAGGGTCTCTTGGGAAAAAACATGATTGTGAACTGGAGAATATTCCACATGGACAGTAGATTCATTACCCAATTTAATACGAGGAAACTCTGCATTATGTTTCATATAGGGAGGTAAATTGTCCACAAAGTTGTAAGGGTGATCGAGGTGTGGCTCGAACGAAAGAGGGTCTTCTTTAGTGAGGAACCTATCGATTTCAGAGTTTGAACTCTCATGGACCTCAATTATGCTGATCGAGCTCACATGAGAGTTCAACTTGTTACGAAGCCTCCTCGAAATCAGCCTCCCAGCTCTCTTGTTCTTAAAATTTATATCAGCATTGCTTTTAGATATCTTGCCTGTAGATTTATTTAAATTTTTAATAGAGTCATTAAGATGTGTAGCTTGCCCATGGGTCTGCTCAATAACCTTTGGATCGAGTAAGGGTTTGTTGTAGGAGGCTGAGACATAGGCCTGGGTAGGTGAGAGGGGCGTTGTACGGTAGATTAGGGTTTATTTAATCATAGACTTGTTAATCTCTTCAACATTTGGATTAGAGAAACCATTTCTGATTAAAAATGAGTCGCAAATATCGTTCTGCAATTCTAATTGATGCACAAGCAAGATTTTTATTAAGTTGTGATGAAAGAGGTTCGAGTCTGATCGTTGCTTTCTATACCTTTTGCCCATTTTATAAAGGCTCCTCAATAAATAATACAACATGTTCAATGGAAACCCTATAAAAATCATGAGCAGACGCAAATGATAAAGAAACACAAGACCAAAACATCCTTCACAGGTGACAAACTATTTTAACACAGCCAACAGACCGTGTCAGCAAACTTTCAGTAAAGAGATGGGCATACCTTTGTCACACCCTTTTATCTTCCGAGAAGTAAATAGAAGAATCCAAAGAACTTCTTCCACCTTTGCATTTTTGAACCACCTTTGACCACTTGCAGAGAGTCTTGTAGATTGACTCAAGAAATCCTCTGTAACCTCAAGTTGGACATCACCCACCTTAGCTCTACACCCATCGAAGGAGAAAGCAAATTCCTAAGCAGTTTGTAAATTGAAACACTAGAATTTTCTAAAGAAAACGAGCCAACCATTACTCTCAAGATCCTCTCTTGCATCATCATATAAGAAAAACAAACCAGCAAAGAAAAACAGACAACAGACAACAAGGAAATCAAAACAGAAAAAACAAACCAGCAAAGAAAAACAGACAACAAGGAAATCAAAACAGAAAAAAAATGTACAAAAGGTGTATGGGAGAGTTGTCAGGTGAAATACCTTTTGAGAGCTTGGCCATTCACTGGGAAAATGTCTGGTTGTCCCTCTAAATTCTGCAGGTGAAAAGAAATGGGGCCTAGTTTTTCAGCAATTAAGAATGGTCCCAACCACAGGTTTTGGAATTTAGTATGTTTGCCTTTCCCCTCATGAGGTTTGTCTCATTTAAGGACAAGATCACCTACCTCAAATTTTTTGTCTGAGGCAGAATTGGAATCGAACTATTTTCTGACAATGAGTTGATGTTGATCCAATTTTTATTTTTCTTGAGCCCTTACTTCCTCTAACTTCAACAAAGCATTAATCCGACTGTCCAAAGGAGGACAGTCTTCTTCTTGAACCTTCTGCGATAACTGCAAGGATGGAAGAAGAAAATGTGGTGGAAGAATTGCTTCCCTACCATAAACAAGGAAAAATGGGGAATTATCGACAACAATTTTATGAGTTACCCTATCAGCCCAGATTGCATTAAATAATGCATTATGCTAGTTTTTGTGATTTTCGGAGACCGTTCTCTTGATGATCTTGATTAGGTTTTTATTAGTTGATTCTACCAAACCATTTCCCTGGGGGTAATAGTTGGCATAATACTTTAGTTTTATTCCTTTTTCTAAAGCGAAATCACTCATTTCGAGAAACAAAAAATAGGAAGCATTATCAAATACTAGGCATTCAGGAATACCGAAACAAGTGATAATATTTGAATTTAGGAAATATATTACCTAGCTGGTGTTTACCACTTTTAATGGTGAAGCCTTGGACCATCTGGTGAAATAATCTATCGATGTTATGATTTATTTATGCTGCTACGCGGAGGTGGGGTTGATTGGGCCTATAATATCAAGGCCCCATTGCTGAAAAGGGGAGTCTACTGAGACAGGGTGCAGCGGGAATGCTAACTTCTGTATTCGTCCAGAAGCCTTTTGATAGATTACACACTTATGGCATAATGCATGGGCATCTTTGAAAAGAGTAGGCCAGTAATATCCTACCCTTAATACTTTGTGGGTAGTGGTGTCTCCACCGAAATACTCAGCAGCTTCCCCTGCATGTAATTCTAATAAGACTTTATCTTCTTCATCTTTTTCTAGACAACGCATAAGTATTCCATCGAAATTTTGGCGAAAAAATATGCCATTTACCAACTGAAAAGAAGAAGATTTTAATCTTAACGCTCCCCTCTTTTATGGATCAAGGTGATGGGGAGTTGATCCGTGAATTAGATAAAATTTGATGTCATCATACCAAGGACTAGTAAGATTTTGTGCACAACAAATTTTATTTTGATTGGGCTGATCTTGAATTAACATATCAGTTTTATTTTGTTGTTCTACAGCTGAATCAACGACCAATTCACATAAACCTTGGCCTCTAACAATTTGTGTTGGAGTGATTTCAAGGTTATATTCTTGTAAGGAGGTGACCCAGTTTGCCATTTTTTCACCCAGTTCTTTCTGTACTAACAAATTTATGACTGTAGGGTAAGGGACAATGATTTTCGTCCTATATTTAAATAGATAATAATGAAAGTGTTTTACTGCTTTAAAAACAACATAAACCTGTTGACCTACTGTTGGGTAATTAAGTTCCGCTCCCTTAAAGGTTGAGCTCATAAAGGCAATAGGAACTTCGTTGTTTTCAACATTATTTTGAGTTAGCATAGCAACATAAGAACGATCAGAGGCAAACGTGTAGAGAGTGAAATCTCGCGAAAAGTCAGGGCTCATTAGGGAAGGAGCTTCTACTATGGCCTTTTTTATTGAGTCAAAAGCTTGAATTTATAGAGGTCCCCAATGGTACTGTACATCATTTTTTATTAAGTTCTGTAATGGCCTAACCATTTCTGAAAAACTGGGGATGAACCTTCTAACAAAATTAATAT
>ML793091.1:543883-594406 GCA_009831015.1 Picea engelmannii
ACAACTTATTTAAATAATATTTATATAATAGGTCTTTTTATCTAATTTATATATACAAGATATACAAATTACGAGTTTTAATCTGAACTCATAAAAGATCAAATGTAGAAACGGTTCTTTTGATAAAAGAAAAAAAAAACTATTTCTTTTTGGTTTGTTTTTAATCTATACGCATCTGTAAGATCAAATATCAAACTACTATTTAAACAGAAAAATGTAGACAGTGAAAATTATACTACATATAAGAATTTCTATAATAAATAAGAAAATAAAAAGGAACAAACTAACCTATTAATCACTTGAAGAGTATGCATCCAACTGTTTGTATAAATCGTACATCAGTCCATCCACGAGATAAATCTGCAGTGCATCTTCACACTGTTTGGAATAAATGCCAAATTATACATTGACTGGTGTATTCAATTGAAAAAACGATAGGACACAAATAATAAGTGTGATATAATAGACTACAAGTAATAATGCATAAGATAAATCCGGCAGTTACATCTTGCATTTAATCAGTCAATGTTTAAGGTAAACCTTATAATTCAAATTGAATTATCATTCACTATTTTCATATAACTAAAGCATAAAATCGTGAACTGTGTGAGAAAAACTATCTTGATGACATAATAATCTGTGAAGACGAAAGCTATCGACAGTCATTAAATGATCAATATAAACAAATTATAGACAACAACATTTACAAACAGCTAAGGCAGAAATGTAAACATATGTTATGTCCAAATTTGAGTACAAGCTTGTTCACAACCATACCCAGGCCAAGATGATGTAATTACAAAAATAATGGGTTTTTAAAGCCTTCAGAAAGGTAATTGTTTCCTCTTCTGAGATCAAATATTGATTACAAAAATAAAAGGGGGATACAACCACCCAGATTCTACTAAATCCTCTAAAGATAACAAAAGTTTATTTCTGTTCATACAAAATGTATCAAAGACATGACTAGCAAGTCTCAAAGATGCCTCAGATCAATTGGTAACCATGAACTCCTGAATATCCTGAAAGGAAAAGAAAAAATAGAAATATTTAGATACATATTCAACCATTAATTTGCAAATTTTGAATTAACATAACTGGCTACAGAATCCACTGATTTTGTAGCTAGTTATTTTAGTAAATGAAATACAATTTATTGTAAGAATAAAGAAATCTAGTTTTAACAAATAATCCTATTTTAAGATAAAAGGATCATACCTCCAACTGTAAGATCAAATCGTATCAGACAATCTTGGAATTTACTATAGTTGTTGCAGCCTCAACATTTTTAAATGTTACATTGCATGTAGTCTTCAAACGTTTATCTTTTCCTTGAATGAGAGACTTGAGCCTATGGTTTTTATTAGTTAAGGCATCAACCTGATCAGTAAGAGCCTTAACCTATGACTGTAGGATCGGTACATCAATGTAGTATTTATCGATCCAGAAATGACAATCTTCACACTTCGACTGAGCAGCGGTCTCTTGGGAACAAACATGATTGTGAACTGGAGCATCTTCCACACGGACAATAGATTCATTACCCAATTTAATACTAGGAAACTCTGCATTATGTTTCAGATAGGGAGGTAAATTATCCACAAAGTTGTAAGGCCGATCGAGGTGTGGATTGAACGAAAGAGGGTATTCTTCAGCAAGGAGCCTATCGATTTCAGAGTCCAAACTCTCATGGACCTCAATCATGCTAATTGAGCTCGCATGAGAGTTAGACTTGTTATGAAGCCTCCTCAAAATCAGCCTCCCGGCTCTCTTGTTCTTAAAATTTATATCAACATTGCTTTTAGATATCTTGCATGTAGATTTATTTAAATTTTTAACAAAGTCATTAAGATGTGTAGCTTGCCCACGGGTCTTCTCAATAACCTTTGGATCAAGTAAGGGTTTGTTGTAGGAGGCTAAGGCATAGGCCTGGGTAGGTGAGAGGGGTGTTGTAGGGTAGATTAGGGTTTCTTTAATCATAGACTTGTCAATCTCTTCAAAATTGGGATTAGAGAAACCATTTCTAATTAAAAATGAGTCCCAATTATCATTCTGCAATTCTAATTGATGCACAAGAAATATTTTTACTAAGCCGTGATGAAAGAGGTTCGAGTCTTATCGTTGCTTTCTATACCTTTTGCCCATTTTATAAAGGATCCTCAATAAATAATATAGCATGTTCAAGGGAAACCCCATAAAAATCATGACTAGACGCAAATGATAAAGAAACAAAAGACCAAAACATCCTTCATAGGTGACAAACTATTTTAACACAGCCAACAGACTGTGCCAATGAAATTTCAGTAAAGAGATGGGCATACCTTTATCACACCCTTTTATCTTCCGAGAAGTAAATAGAAAACTCCAAGGAACTTCTTCCACCTTTGCAGTTTTGAACCACCTTTGACCGCTTGCAGGGAGTCCTGTAGCTTGACTCAAGAAATCCTCTGTAACCTCAAGTTGGACATCACCCACCTTAGCTCTACACCCATTGAAGGAGAGAGAAAATTCCTGAGCAATTTATAAATTGAAACCCCGGAATTTTCTAAGGAAAACGAGCCAACCATTACTCTCAAGATCCTCTCTGGAATCGTAATATAAGAGCAAAGTTTGAATGCCATTAGGTTCTACTCTAGAAACAGGAGCCATGTTGAATCAATGGACTGTCAATCAGGCACAACGCATATGAAGGGTTTTTGAGAACAGAACAGAGCGACACCCCGAGCCCGAGAAACACCAACAATGAACGACGTATGAGCAGAAAACTCAATAACGATAAGATGGGCGTTAATTGAAATGCATGCGAAGAAGGTTTGAAAAAACCAAGACCAGTCTTGGAAATGATGGTTGACTGCAAATCATATTGCCACCTTCATAAAGTACAAGCCAAGACCATAGCATTAAAAAGGAAATGAGTGCGAGACATAGTGGGTTCGATCATATGTTTCGTGAGGTTGAAAATCGAAAATCAAAACCTAGTAATGAGGAAACATGAACAAAAAACCATACCAAAGCTCAAATCAAAAGGTCCTTTGTTGATATAACTAACAATCCCTAAGCATGCTTGGTGTTCAAGGAATCGAAACAAAGAGAATAATATTCATAGCAAGGAACAAGGCTTCATTAATAAACTGTAGAAACAATTTTCCTTTAATAAACTTTCAAACAGAACTGTAACACAGTCGCAAGTTTTCATGCTTCGTTTTCATTCTTTCAGTCATGAACGAAGCATGAAAAAACAATAGGGAAAAGCGACAACTTACAACTGTCATTTCGAAAATTGCTCATGAAGAGTAATAAAAAATAGACGACCCCAGTTAGGCAGCTATATAGATCATTTAATTGATATGAAAAGTTAACAAATATGTTGGGCTTTCAACAATGGCGACATGTTGGGAGAAGCAGTTATCTCTGTAATACGAACGAGTTCAAGTTAGAAAAATCTGAAAAACTTCAAATCAAAGAATAACTGAAAGGTTATTTGAACATATTTAATAATCATGATGCAGTCTAGTTTCAAATATCTTTCATTTAAAAAAAACAAAATCTGGTGACAAACTTCACAAAAGATAGCCACGACATTTAAGTTAATGTCTCCAATACTGTTGACAAGGCTAGTGTTGCCAGCAGGAATTCATATCCTCGACAGGGATGTCAATTGACCCACTATGATGCTTATATCCTGTCCAAGAAATTTTAAATATGAACGAAGGACGCTTATGGCCAAAGAAAACAAGATTCATATCTGAGAATTTTCCTTTACCTGACATTGCTTCACTACCAGCGGGCCTGTTCAATACCCTGATGAAGTTGTCTTGGCATCATGCATGCATTTACCCACTGCCAGCAGACTTGTTCAGTGTCCCGATGGGTTTACAAACATTTCCCACAGCTCTCTGAGAGGTTATTCACATTCTGATATAGTTTTAAAGGTATTCAACAGAGCGGGGTGACGCTAAAAATTCCAGTTTTTTATCACAACTTAATATTTCACAGGCCTTTAAATTTTTCTTGCTAACCTTCATCAAGATATGAAAAATAGTTCATTAATAAAAATAATTTTCAAGGACAGGGAGACATCATTGAGTTTCTTTCTTAAAGAGCAAGGACAATGTAAAGAGATTTTTTAAAGATAATTGTGAGTACTTTCAAGTGCAAATTGAAACCGAGGAATCAACTTTAAAACAAAAAGTCATCTTTAACTAGCCTACAATTTTAGAGAAAGAAAGCAATTGATGTTTTTATCACCCACCTTAGCTCTACACCCATCCAAGGAGAAAGCAAATTCCTGAGCAGTTTGTAAATTGAAACACTGGAATTTTCTAAAGAAAACGATCCAACCATTACTCTCAAGATCCTCTATGGCATCGTCATATAAGAGAAAAGTTTGAATGCCATTAGGTTCGACTCTAACAACAGGAGCCATGTTGAATCAACGATCTATCAATCAGGCACAGTGTGTAGGGAGGGTTTGTGAGAACAGACCAGAGCCATACCCCGAGCCCGAGAAACACCCACAGTGAACGACATATGAGCAGAAAACTCATAACGATAAGATGGGCGTTAATTGAAATGCATGCGAAGAAGGTTTGCAAAACCCAAGACCAATCTTGGAAATGATGGTTGACTACAAATCGTATTGCCACCTTTCATAAAGTACAATCCAGGACCATAGCATTAAAAAGGAAATGAGTGCGAGACATAGTGGGTTCGATCATATATTTTTGGAGGTCGAAAATCGAAAATCAAAACCTAGTAATGAGGAAACATGAACAAAAAACCATACCAAATCTCAAATCAAAAGGTCCTTTGTTGATATAACTAACAATCCCTAAGCATGCTTGGTGTTCAAGGAATCGAAACAAAGAGAATACTCTTCATAGCAAGGAACAAGGCTTCATTAATAAACTGTAGAAACAATTTGCCTTTAATAAACTTTCAAATAGAACGGTAACACAGTTGGAAGTTTTCATGCTTTCAGTCATGAACGAAGCATGAAAAAACAATAGGGAAAAGTGACAACTTACAACTGTCATTTCAAAAATTGCTCATGAAGAGTAATAAAAAATAGAAGACCCCAGTTAGGCATCTATATAGATCATTTAATTGATATGAAAAGTTAACAAATATGTTAGGCTGCCAACATGGGTATATGTGGTTTTTCCCTTGACAGACGCGTACATGCGCAAGATGTCCTCATGTAGGGTGTGTACATACGCGAGTTTTTCTCAAACAATCGTGTACATTGACTCTTTAGTATTGTTGGATGAATTTTTTGTCTGTTAGGTGAGTTTGGTTGGATACCGAGTCTTGTTGGGTATTGGTCCTTACTTTTACATGCTTATAGAGTGAGAAGAAACCTTCGTATTGTTGGATTTTTGGGCGGTATTCTTTCTTATCATATTTATCATTGCTTCTTGGTATCTTTTTTTACTTGTCTCTTTTCTCTTGCAGTAGGGTCTTGATGTGAAGCTGTTATTCAGTCCTTGCATTTTTTTTTCTTTATATCGAAAATAAAAAAAACATTTTCTCATTTTTCATTATGGTATTTTCTCTTTTGATTACTTCGGATTGATTTTGACACAAGTGGAGAGATTGCATTTCATTGAAATTGTAGAGATTGCATTGGAAAAGTTGCATTTAGAAGCATACCATATCTTTGAATTCAAGAGTAGTATTTAACAGTGTTTTTTATATTTGATTATTTTATATGTTGAGTCGTAATACCATCAATTTCATGATTGCACCTCTTAAGTAAGCATAAGCCATTGAAATTAATGTTGATTAATTAAAATTGATTAGAAAAAAATTTATTTTTCAAGTGTACACAAACAAGTATAGGACATAGGGCCTTGGAATATGATTTTGTGAAAAAAATTCTCCAAGTGTATTAACTAAACATATGTGTCTGACTAGGGAGTGGTGAAACCCATTGTGTAATTAATGACATCGGGAGGCTCTGCTCACAATGGAGTTAAGCACAAGGTCACATGAATTTGGTTGCAGAGATAGCCCTCTAATACCTTCTTAGCGTCAGAAATATTTCTGTGGTTCTTCCTAGTACCTTTACCTCTGTGAGAGGCAGTGCTTTCAATATTTCGGCTTTGTTACCCTACCCATATCGTGGATAGGACTTTTGATTATTCGACTGCACATTGATTATATTGTCATGACTCTAGTTTCTTGAAATAGGTAGGCACATAACTTACTTGCAAGGGTTATTCTATAGGTAACCCGAGTCAGGTAAGGGTTGGACAACACACAATCTTTATGGAGGATTACCTCTCTGGGGGAATTTGACTAACTGCGTTGTGAAGCCCACGAGGGCCCTTATAATTGATTATGATACCTCCAATCTTTTGAAGGGATTCTTAGGCCCCTCTTGGGTGATCCATTCCTACTCTAGTGTTGGAGGCCCAATTCAACCACTACATCGTGTTTGTGTGCATTATCCTTTTGATTTATTTTGGTGTGCTCTCTGATTAAGGTTGGTTTTTATTGATGTCAACCCTTGAAGAAAGCCCCATGAAGCAAAGGTTTGGGTAATGGACCCAATATTGTTTGATGTAAAGATGACTCATTATTTTCTTGGCATGGTTGATAAGAAATAAATATGGATGAACTTGAAAGTGGTCCCCTTATGGTGAAAGCCCTCACGAGAAGACGCTTTGTGGAGTAAGAGAACCCATGCTTAATTATGGAATAATGAGATGAAGGACAATGAATTTTTCAGGTGAACTATCCTATATGGATAGTTCTTTCCATTCCATTTCCAGTGGCATGTATAACATCACATAACTCCTCACGGTTAGAGAGTTATGGTCATGAGAAGTTGGAGACCCTAGGTTTGGGTAATGGACCCAAGTTTGTTTGATGGATAACGGTATGATTTATGTTATACTTTCAAATATTACTATTCTATATGGATAGTACATATCATTCCATTTTTGTTGGTATGTGGAATGTCACATAACGCCTCACGGTTTGAGAGTTATGGCCTTATGAAGTTGGAGGACACTCATATGTCATCTAGAATCCCCAAAAGGTCAAAGTAGTCAAAGTGGTTTAAGATATTTTAAAAGGTAAATAATAAAGTGAAGTAATGAGTGTATTATAATTCAAAGTGAATACAAAATAAATTATTTCAATAATAAATTTAATGGAGAAATTAGAAGTGGGTTAACCCTAAAATAAGGAAAGTGGGGCCAAGTGACCTAGAAGATGTTTTTAAGGAAGCTACTTGGAGAGTATAAATAAGAGGCAAGGCTCTCTCATTTTAAACACACTTGAGAATATTGAATATCTATAGGTGTCTAAGGTAACCAAGGATATATAATAAGAAATTATGAAGGAAGGTGAAGAAAAGAAGGCCAAAATGCAAGGAAGGATAAATTCTTTTGATGGTGCTTTCTAGGGTATGTTATTTACAGTCCATCTCACCATTTTTTCTATAAAAAAATTTTTCTATAATGTTTCAGACCGTGAAATTTCTATGCCATTGAGAAAACATATCCAAGTATCTGTGGTAAAAAATTCATTTTGTGGATCATTGTATTTTTGGATTTACTCTCCGTGGAATGTAGGGTTTGTGGCTAGTCCTGAAACTAGTCAAAAATAGGTGTTTTGGGTAAAAACATCATAACTTATTCATAACAGATCCAAATTCAGTGAAACCAAATGTGTTGGTTAGGGTACATTATGTAGTATGTTGTGTAGAATATTTAGATCAATTCAACACATATTCCATACGGGGCATGCTCTACAAGGTCGCTCTCTAGAATAAGCCAGAATTCAGTAAGATGTGTCATTTTTGCTATAAATATTTTTCTGAGAGGTTCCAAGTGGTGACACCTGAAGGAATTTCATAAAACACACTGAAGAACATTGTGTATCAGTTTCAGATCTGTATACATTAAAGATACAAAGTTATGATTACTTCAAGTTAGGTTTGTTGACTAATCCAAAACTAGGCATGTAAGACTAAATAAACGTTTGATGAAAATGCTAGTCTCTTGTTGTTGAAGTTAAGGAAGGTTTGTAGGAATGTGATCATATACACCAGGTCTATTACAGAGCTACAAATCAGATTTGGATGATAAAATTGATGAGGGCTTTTGGTTGAGGTACACGTTGAGTACATGGTTGATACAAGTAGTTGATGAGTTGGCACATACATGAGGTGTGTATAGTTGATGATGTTGGTACATATTGATGAGTCATAGTTGATGAGTAGTTGAAACATGATTGGTACATACTTGTTACATGGTTGTATGCACTTTTTTATGGTACAGGTTGATTACATGTTATTTGGTATAGGTTGGTGCATGGTTGATGCACTTGTTTATGGTACAGGTTGATTACAGGTTCAGGTACAGTTTAATACATGGTTCAGATTTATTGGTATAGGTTTAAAGTGGTATATCATATAGTGACAGGTTGATAGTGGTTCCATCATTCTACTTCTACTTCAAGGTGGCAGGATGGGGCAAGGATAGGTGGTTGTAGCCACCTTTCGGTTGGAGTCGGAGAACATAGGGTACTGTAGCCTCCTTCTGGTTGTAGCCATAGATTTGGGGAGTTGGATCTTCCCTCAAGTTGTAGCCTGAGAAACTAGGGGGTTAGAGCCTCCTTCCAGTTGCAGCTGGAAAACAAAGGAAGTTGGTGCTTCCAATGAATGTAATTCTTCAAGACATATAAGAAAAAGAATTCTGTGGTTTTCTCCTGATTTGGGTTTCCACGTAAAACATTGGTGTACTGTGTATGTGTATGTTTTTTCATTTTTTCATTTCTTATTTACTCTCCAGTTATTGGATGATAATGTTTCATTGATATAACACTTGGATTATATGGTTAAAATTTATTAGATTGCTCTATTATTGGTTCACCCCCCCTCTCAGTAATCTAACAATTGGTATCAGAGCAGGTTCCTTCAGAAATCAGTTTAACCACTGAAAGGTAGATCATGGAGAGTACAAACTCATATAAAAATGGAATACCATAGTTTGATGGACAGAAGTATGCTTTTTGGAGCATAAGGATGAGGACATATATATAGGCACAGAGATTTCAAGTTTTCCAATCAATTGTAGATGGATACACAACACCAGTAGTTCCACCAACAAATGAAAAAGCAGTAAAACTCAGTGAGAATAATTCCAAAGCCACAAATGTACTTTTGAATGGTCTCAGTGATACAGTATTCACCAAAATTGCACACTGTAAATCTGCTAAAGAGATTTGGGACAATCTTCAAAATATTTATGAAGGAGATACAAAATTCAAAGCAACAAAGCTTCAGACTTACAAAAGTCAATTCAAATAACTAAAAATGAAGGAAGATGAAGATATTGCAGCCTACTTCTTATGAGTTGTTGAAACAATGAATGTAATCATAGGATTGGGAGAAGAAATTGAAGAAATTGTAATTGTTCAAAAGATACTAAGATATCTTCCTATGAGATTCAACCCTAAGATATCAACACTAAAAGAAATATCGGATCTGGAATAAATAAGCATGGACAAACTTCATGGAATCTTCATAGCATATGAAATGAGAACTAAGCAGGAAAATCTAGATGTAAAAGAAGCAGCCTTCAAGGCATCCAAAATATCAAAGAAAAAGAAAAATGAACAAGAAAAATATATCAGCAGTAGTGATGCCTCAGAAGATGATGAAGAAGTGGCCAACTTCATCAAAAGAATGAACAAGGGAACCAACGGTAGGTATAGAGGTAAGCTCCCTTTAATTTGTTTTAATTGTGATGGTATTAGTCATTTTTCTAACAAATGTCCTCATAAGAAAAAGAGAAATGTTGAAGGTTACTTAAAAGGAAAACACACATATAAAGGCAAAAGAACTACAAAGAAAGTTTTCAAGAAAATATTATACACCAAAGAAGACATCTCATCATTAGATGAAGATGAAGTTAGTGACAATGAGACAGGAAGAGTTCTATTCATGGCAATAAAAGACTCTGACAAATAAGACTTTGAAGAAGAATATGAAGAATATGAAGAAGAATGTGAAGAAGTCGAAGAAGAAATCGAAGAGGCATAAGTTGACTATCGAGAAGAATTAATGTGTGCCATAGAAGTTATCAGAAGAGAAAAGAAGAAAAACAAGAAACTACAAGCAGAACTAGACAAGAAAAAGGACACTCGAGAAGTAGAATAAGTGATCACAAAATTGAAGGTTCAAATAGAATAAGATAAAAAAATTGAAGAAGTACTCAAAGAACAACTAGAAGAAAATGAAAAGATCATTGGAAACTTGGAAGCAGAGGTTGTCACACTAAGAAAGGATATTCAAAAAAAAAATATGCAGAATAGCTCAAAATTTTTAGATGATATTATCAACAGTCAAAAATCTCATCTTGACAAGTCCATACTTGGATACAATCAGACAGAAAATGGATCAAGCTCCAAAATGAAATAGCAAGAAACAAATCCAAAGAGCTATGTATAAACAATCAAAGAGGATAGGAAGATATACAAGGAAGATTACAGGGAGACTCCTCCACCAAGAAGATTCATATTTCATAATCAACAACAGATATATAGGCCTCAAAAAGAGGAAGGATTCATAAAAGTGTTGTAGGTGAATCCCACTGTAGACAAGTGGATTCCCTCTTGGCCTCTAGACTCTTAAGGCCAAGAAAGAAAAGTGATTAACATGGACACTGACTTCCTTTTAGATCTAATCAAGCTAATGAATGAAAGAGAAGGAGAAAGACATGTACCTTATTAGCGACGTTTTTCCTTGCAAAGTCCTAGTTGAGATTTGATCTTGAGCTCCTTGATAGATCTTTTAGGACAAACAAAGGTACAAAATACTTCCTACTCTACTGAGATTATCTCAAACATAGATCTATCTACTGCAGACAAACTCATATGGAACAAGCATAAGTTTGAAATAAATAGGCCAAGCATTGATTATATTAATGAGAACAAGTAAAAGTACTTACAATCCTTTGAATGAAGGTGCAACAACTTCTTCCAGTTCTTCTTGTCCAACCCCTTTGCTCAAATAATCTCCATTGATTGCTTTGATGACATCTCCCTCATGAGATCATAAGTTTGATGTAATTCCCAATCTCCATTGTCAATACCTTCTTATGAGATCATAAGTTAGTTATAATTCTCAATCTTCCTTGTTTTCTGTCAATACCACTTATAATATCATAAGTTTGGTATCAATCTCTAGTCTCCACTATAACTTTCACCATGAGAAGGCCTCCTTATATAACCTTGGAGAGGTCCAACCACTTGAGAGATATTTGGGATGAGTTGAGGATTCCTCTCCTTTAGTTGAGGATCTCCCATAAGATCATGCCTTGACCATCTATTCGAATCCAACCACCTTAAGGAATTGATGGATTCTTCCCTTATTTGCCTAAACAAACCTAGAATTTGCTAAAAAAAGGGTAGCACTCCCCCAAAATCCATTTTCTTGTGGTTTTCTCAATGTCAAAAGGCTTGTACTTCCTATCAAGTGATTTCTTTTCTTCCAAAATAACCTTTGAGGCGTCTTGAGTGTCTTTATGATGTCGTTAGAGGCATGACATATGCAATATGGTAGTATAGTGTTTGTGACACTTTCAACACATGTGGTCAAGATGCGACACTTGCGGACAAGATGCGACACTTACAACACTTGTAATGATGACACTTGCGACACTATCAAAGTGAGTAATTTTGAGGTGTAACAGATTGCCCCCGAAAGTACGAAGATATAAGACGATGATGACTAAATTAATTTGTAGACTTTTTGAGCAAGGGAGGATTCGAGATGACTGGAGTGGGGAAAAACCAAGCTGATAATCCAATGGTGAGTCCCAAAAGAATCAGTGTGGCAATATACGGAGGACCAAAGTTTCCAAACGAAGGAAAGGTATAAGGTTCCCCAGGAGAAGGGTTTTCTCCAATATTATTCTTAGGATTTGACGCCATTAACACTGACTCGACCTAGGGTCCACTAAGTAACACAGCCAACACATGCTATGAATCTGAGAAGTAAACGATCAAACAAAATATTCCCACAATGAAACCACTAGTTGGTGATGAAATCCAATGTCGTGAGATCAAAATAGGAAGAGGTAGGGATAAAGCAGGTGGATCAGTTATGTTGGTGACCTGCTTAACGGACTTACACCTCAATACAAGCTTCCACATAGTAATTGTGGATTTATCCTCCAAGGAGCTTGAGTGAGTTTGACCAACGTCTGTTCCAGGTATAGTGAGACTTCCGTTCACTATCACCTCGTGTAAGACCCTAATGATTATGGATACTAAGGTCACCAATTCGTAGTCATCCCCTGGGCGGGTATAGTTGACAGCCCGATCCAAACGTATGGGTAGGATAACAAGCTTGAAATCAACTCGAGAGGCTCCCACACATAATCGTGGGTATACCCTCAAGTGACCCCCAATATACGATTCGACCTCTATAAACAGTTGAACCACAGAAGGATAATATCCGTAACTCACTTGAATGTGACCTCGTGCATAACCCCTGTGTGAGAGGGGGATCCCAGAAAGCCTATACGACAATTGGATTTTCTCTCCCTATCGCAAGATGCTAAGTTTTTTTGATAGCTTTGGAAAGTTATCCTTTCAACCTATTCCAAAGCCCTACACCTTAAACTAATGTAGGTTTGCTAACAAATATGTAAAAAGTCTGATAAATTTTAGTTAAGTGTTGATTTTAGTAGATGTTTCTTACTCACAGGTGTATGAGAGTGAAGACTGATGATATTATGACTCAGTTCCCAAAACATGCATAAGAAATGATAAGAAATCTTTTCTTTCAATGAATGTCTAATTAAGGGAAGGAGAAGGATTTTCCTTTCACTGTCAAACACCAAGATGAAATGAACTCATGCAATAGTCCTCAATAAGGAATCCAATGCAATGCTAAAATGTTTGTATGTGACTGATAACCAATAGATTTAAATCTTCTTATGCTAATCGGACTTCAAGAGTTGTGAGATTTAAGCAATCTGGACGCAAACTTCACATAAACCAAAAGACACCCTTGTTCTAATCAAATAAGAAATAGAAAGCCAAAAACTCAAAAGGAAGGAGAAATATCTTGGAAAAGATGAATCAAAGATCAGAAATAAAATTACAAAAGACCTTTGAAATCCCTTACAAAGTTTTCACTCATTTAGATAAATGAGAAGAAAACAACAAATTGACTCCAAAGCATGAAGGACAAATTGAAAACCAAGGATAAATGTAAAAAAATCCAAACAAAAGAGGATGAATTCTCATAAATAAGGGTGTTTGAAAGCCAATATCAAGATGGATTGAAAGTATGGGACCTTGAGCCAAAGCGAAAACCAAGAAATAGCTTCAAAAGATGAAAATTCTAGAGAATTTCTCACAAAAAAGGGGTAGCGCTCTGGTTTAAGGGGCACTAGAGCATTCCAATGCTCTGTGTAAGGCTAAAGGGGAGTTCTAGTGCGCTGACAACAACAGGAGGGGAGCACTCTGCTCCAAAAACTCAGAAAAACTCCCAGAAACTCAAAAAATCGAGGAAATTCAGTTAATCAGGGTGATCATGATGACATAAGCAGGCAATTAAACAAATCTAAGAATCAACATGACAATATGGAGAATATCAAATCAATGGCCAAAGGGCCAAAACAAGATTTGGGAATGGAAACAAAAATCAGCTCCTCCCCAGTAGAGTCGCTAATTTTTGTTGTAGGTGAATCCCCCTGTAGACAAGTGGATTCCCTCTTGGCCTCTAGACTCCTAAGGCCAAGACAAAAAAATGCTTAACATGGACACTGACTTCCTTTTAGATCTAATCAAGCTAATGAATGAAAGAGAAGGAGAAAGATATGTACCTTATTAGCGACATTTGTTCTTGCAAATTCCTAGTTGAGCTATGATCCTAAGATCCCTGATAGATCCTATAGAACAAACAAAGGTACAAAAGACTTCCTACTCTACCAATATTATCTCAAACATAGATCCATCTACTGCAAACAAAATCATATGGAACAAGCATAAGTTTGAAAGAAACATGCCAAGCATTGATTATATTAATGAGAACAAGTAAAAGTACTTATAATTCTTTGAATGAAGGTGCAACATCTTCTTTGATGACATCTCCCTCATGAGATCATAAGTTTGATGTAATTCCCAATATCCATTGTCAATATC
The DNA here is from genome assembly GCA_009831015.1 of Picea engelmannii. NCBI lineage: Eukaryota > Viridiplantae > Streptophyta > Pinopsida > Pinales > Pinaceae > Picea > Picea engelmannii. The sequence continues at coordinate 558,056 of ML793091.1, forward strand.
TTCTTATGAGATCATAAGTTAGGTATAATTCTCAATCTTCGTTGTTTTTTGTCAATACCACTTATAGGATCATAAGTTTGGTATTAATATCTAGTCTCCATTGTACCTTTCACCATGAGAAGGCCTCTTTATATAACCTTAGAGAGGTCCAACCACTTGAGAGATATTTTGGATGAGTTGAGGTTTCCTCTCCTTCAGTTGAGGATCTCCCCTAAGATCATGCCTTGACCATCTATTCAAATCCAACTGCCTTTTGGGATTGAGGGATTCTTCCCTTATTTGCCTCAACAAACCCATAATTTGGTAAAAAAATGGTAGTGCTCCCCCAAAATCCATTTTTTTTGTGGTTTTCTCAATGTCAAAAGGCTTGTACTTCCTTTCAAGTGATTTCTCTTCTTCCAAACTAACCTTTGAGGTGTCTTAAGTGTCTTTATGATGTCGTTAGAGAAACGACATGTGGAAGATGGAAGTATAGTGCTTGTGACACTTGCAACACTTGTGGTCAAGATGTGACACTTGTAGACAAGATGTGACACTTACAACACTCATAACGACGGCACTTGCGACACTATCAGAGTGGGTAATTTTGAGGTGTAACAAAGAGCACCTCTTTTCAGAAGATCTTCAATGCCCATGTATCAAACTATATTTTTTGGTTTATGTTATGCATTTAATAATTTTGGACATAAAGTTGTGAATTGCAGAGCTAACAACAGGAACACTAACAACTTTGAGAGTTATACACAAAGGGATTATTCAAGGAGACCTAGTGACACACAAAGAAGAAGTTACAACAGGTTTGAATCTTTGAGCACTGAAGTGGAATGTTACAAATGTAACAATTTTGGACACATGGCCAACGATTGAAGAATGAAAGTCCCTCGTAAAGAACCTCAACAAAATAACAATAGTCACAGACAAGAACCTCAGAAAACGACATGGATGAGAAAGAAAGATAAGTATAACAATGAAGAACGCACAGTCACTCTACAGGCTAAGCAGAAGAAACACGGTTGGTATGTTGCCAGTGGATGTTCAAAACACATGATAGGTGATAAAGACAAATTTATTACATTAAGAAAAGAAATAAATGGATCAATCTCCTTCAGAAATGATAATTCACTCAAAATCATTGGAGAATACACAGTCCGAATTGAGAACAAGAATGAAAAGGCACAAAATGTTCTACTGGTAGAAGATATGAAAATAACCTTCTAAGTGTGAGTCAAATGTGTGACCAAGGTCATAAACTTAATTTTGATTCAGAAAAGTGTGAGATAAGAAAATAAGGTTTATGGAAATTGGTCGGTACAATTGCAATAACTTCAAAAAAAATATATGTGTTAAGTGAAATTGGAAATGAAAAGTGTTGTCTAGGAAAGGAATATGAAAGTTGGCTATGGCATATAAGAATGGGTCACATGCATTTTGATAACCTTGTTAAGGTCAGCAAAAGAGAATTAGTCAGAGAAATTCCCTAGATCACGATACCAACCAGCACTTTATGCAAGCATTGTTGACAAGGAAAGAAAACAAAGACCAGGTTCAAATCAAAGATATATTCAACAACAAGACCACTGGAAATTATGCACACTGATCTAGTTGGAGAAAATACAACAAAGGGATTAAAAGGTGAAAAACACTTTATCTTATTAGTTGATGATTACACAAGAATGACTGCAGTTTGTTTTCTCAAGAACAAGTCAGAAGCTTCTGAAAACTTCAAGATCTACAAGGAAATGGTTGAAAATGAGATGGATTTGAGAATCAAATGTTTGAGATATGATAATGGAGGAGAGTTCACTTCAAAGTAATTTATGGAATACTATAGCAGTCATGGAATCATAAGGCAATTCTTCATTTCTAGGACACCTCAACAGAATGGAGTTGTTGAAATAAAGAAGAGGACAATACAAGAAATGGCTCGAACAATGCTAATGGATTCCAAATTAACTGATATATTTTGGACGTGGTAAGTGCATACAACAGTTCCCATTCAAAATAGACTAATTCTCAGAAACAACACTGATAAAACTCCCTACGAGCTATGGAAAGGAAGACTAGAAAATGTGAAGCACTTCAGAGTTTTTGGAAGCAAATGCTACATCAAAAGAGAAGATGGTAGAATGGGAAAAATTGACTCTCGTGTGGAAAAAGGAATACTTGTTGGTTACTCAAGTACAAGGAAATCATACAAGTGTTAAAATATAATATTGAACAAAGTTGTGGAAAGCATCAACATAAAAATTGATGAAACAGCTAGACCAGAATCAAAGGAAGAATAAAACAAATCAATGGAACAAATTTTCAAAGAAGAAGATGAAAAAGAATTAGAAGAGGAAGATGAAGATGAAGAGAATCTGACAGAATCATAAGAGCAAGTTCATAAAGTATCTCCAAATGCACCTATCAAATGAGTATACAAGAATCATCCTCCATATTAGATTATTGGAAACAAAGATGTAGGAGTTGAGACTAGAATAAAAATCCGTTCACCAGAACAAACACACCTAGCACTCTTATCTACAATTGAACCAAACTATTTTAAAGAAGCCATGAATGATGAATTTTGGAAGAAGGCTATGGATGAAGAATTGGATCAAATAGAGAAAAATGACACTTGAGAATTGGTTCCAAGACCAAAGGATAAGAATGTGATAGGCACAAAATGGGTTTCTAGGAATAAATTGAATGAAGATGGATAGGTTACAAGGAACAAATCTAGATTGGTATGTAAAGGATATGCACAGATTGAAGGAATTGACTTTGAAGAGAAATTTTCCCTAGTTGCCAGAATGGAAGCAATCCATTTACTTTTAGCTTATGCATGCTCCAAAAATGTTAAAGCATATCAGATGGATGTAAAATCAACTTTTTGGATTTAGGAACTTGAAGAAGAAGTCTACATTGAACAACTAGAAGGATTTCAGTTGTCAGAGAATAAAGACTATGTATGGAAATTAAAAAAGACCTTGTATGGTCTAAAACAAGCTCCTAGAGCATGGTACTCTAGACTGGATAAATATCTTCAACAGGCAGGATTTAGAAAAGGAAGTGCAGACAACAACCTCTACATCAATTTAAGTTAAGGTAATATTTTATTAATTGAAGTTTATGTTGTGATACTATTTTTGGTAGTGATGATGACAAGTTAAGCCAGAAATTTGAAAAAGACATCCAAAATGAATTTGAAATGTCATTACTTGGAGAAATATCCTTATTTATGGGACTTCAGATACGTCAAAGAAACCAAGGAATTTTTATTTCTCAAACCAAGTATATCATAGAAATGTTAAAGAGGTTCGGAAGGGAAGATTGCAAACCAGTTATCACTCCCATGAAAACCAGTTTTAAGTTGAACAAAGATGATGATTCGAAGTCTACAGATCAAAGGTAATATAGATCAATGATTTGCAACCTACTATATGTGATAACATCCAGACCAAATGTAATGCAAGTAGTTGGACAAGTGGCACGATTTTAGGCAGTACCAAAGGAATCACATGTATTAGTAGTAAAGAGGATTTTCAGATATCTCAAAGGAACAAAAGATTTTGGATTGTGGTATCCAAAAGGAAAAGATATATCTCTTATTGCCTACATAGATGTAGATTGGTCAGGTTGTATTGATGACCGACGAAGCACCGGTGGAGCAATGTTCTACTTAGGTCAGTGTTTGGTATCATGTATAAGCAATAAACAATCATTAGTATCTATATCTACAGTCGAGGCAGAGTATATCGCAACAACAACATGTTGTACATAGGTTCTTTGGATGAAACAAACTTTGACATATATACAGGTTGAGTATGATGAGCCCATTCCAATATATTGTGATAATACAAGTGCCATCAGTATCTCAAAAACCCCATTGATGCACTCCAGGACGAAGCACATTCTAATCAAGTATCACTTTCTACAGGAACATGTTGCATAAAAGAACATCAGAGTTGAGTATGTGGCACAAAAGAACAAGTGCCAAACATCTTTACAAAACCACTTCCACGGGAAGCCTTTGAATATCTTTACCAAAGACTTGGAGTTATTTCTACAACAAAATGTATTCTTTTTGAATGATTATCTTATATGTCTTAGATGTACACGAGGAAGAACCATAAGAGGACAGTTCAGTCAGGGGGAGGAGCCCGGGATGGAAAGATACCTTTGCCATTGATGAAAAAGGGGGAGGGATTTATCAGATGCAAAGAACAGAGGCATGGTTCCAGGAGGAGAAGATTTATCAGATGCAGAGGACAAAGGAAAATTTGTTAGATACAGAGAACAGAGTCATGGTTCTAGGGGGAACATGAGTGATATGATTTCAGTATTGCATCAGAGTATTTCCATCAATGCAAAATTAGGAGATTGTTGATTAAGGTTGGTTGTCATTGATGTCAAACCTTGAATAAAGACCCACAACATAAATCTTTGCGTAATGGACCCAATATTATTTTATGTAAAGATGACTCATTATTGTCTTGTCATGGTTGATAAGAAGTAAATATGGATGAACTCCAAAGTGGTCCCCTTATGGTGAAAGCCCTAACGGGAAGACACTTTGCGGAGTAAGAGAATCCATGATTAATTGTGGAATAATGAGATGAAGGACAATGAATTTTTCAGGTAAACTATCCTATATGGATATTCCTTGTCATTCCATTTTTGGTGGTATGTGGATCGTTACATAGCTTCTCACGGTTAGAGAATTATGGCCATGAGAAGTTGGAGACCCCAGGTTTGGGTAATGGACCCAAGTTTGTTTGATGGATAATGGTATGAGTTATGATATTTTTTCAGATAATACTATTCTATATGGATATTACATGTCATTGCATTTATGGTGGTATGTGGAACGTCACATAACTCCTCATGGTTTGAGAGTTATGGCCTTACGAAGTTGGAGGTCCCTGATATGTCATCTAGAATCCCCAAAAGGTCAAAGTAGTCAAAGTGGTTTAAGAGATTTTAAAAGGTAAATAATAAAGTGAAATAATGAGTGTATTATAATTCAAAGTGAATACAAAATAAATTATTTCAATAATAAATTTAATGGAGAAATTAGAAGTGGGTTAACCCTAAAATAAGGAAAGTGGGGCCAAGTGACCTAGAAGATGTTTTTAAGGAAGCTACTTGGAGAGTATAAATAAGAGGCAAGGCTATATCATTTTAAACTCACTTGAGCATATTGAATATATATAGGTGTCTGAGGTAACCAAGGATATATAATCCTAAATTCAGAGGGAAGGTGAAGAAAAGAAGGCCGAAATGCAAGGAAGAATAAATTCTTTTGATTGTGCTTTCTAAGGTATGTTATTTACATGTCATCTCACCATTTTCTCTATAATGTTTTTTCTATAATGATTCAGAATGTGAAATTTTTATTCCATTGATAAAAATATTTAGGTATCTATGATAAAAAAATTCCTCTTGTGGATCATTGCAGTTTTGGAGTGACACTCCGTGGAAAATAGGGTTTGTGGCTAGTTCTGAAACTAGTAAAAAATAAGTGTTTCGGGTAAAAACGTCATAACCTCTTCATAAAATATCCAAATTCAGTGAAACCAAATCTATTGGTTAGGGTACATTATGTAGTATTCTATGTAATAGTTTCATATCAATTCAACAAATATTCTACTTGGGGCATTCTCTACAAGGTCGCTCTCTAGAATTAGTCAAAATTCAACAAGGTATGCCATTTTTGCTATAATTCCTTTTTTGAGAGGTTCCAAGTTGTGACACCCAGAGGAATTGCATAAAACACACTAAAGAAAATTGTGTATCAGTTTCATATCTTTATACATTATAGGTACAAAGTTATGATTACTTCAAGTTAGGGTTGTTGACTAATTCAAAACTAGGCATGTGAGACTAAAGAAAAGTTTGATGAAAATGCTAGTCTATTGTTGTTCAAGTTAACTAAGGTTTGCAAGAATGTGATCATATACACCAGGTCTATTATAGAGCTACAAATCAGATTTGGATGATGAAATTGATGAGGGATTTTGGTTGAGGTACATGTTGATTACATGGTTGAGACAAGTAGTTGATGAGTTGGCACATACATGAGGTGTATAGTTGATGATGTTGGTACATATTGATGAGTCATAGTTGATGAGTAGTTGACACTTGATTGGTACATACTTGGTACATGGTTGGATGCACTTGTTTATGGTGCAAGTTGATTACAAGTTATTTGGTATAGGTTAGTGCATGGTTGATGCACTTGTTTATGGTACAGGTCAATTACAGGTTGAGGTATAGGTTGATGCATGGTTCATATTTATTGGTATAGGTTTACAATGGTATATCTCATAGTGACAGGTTGACAGTGGTTCCATCATTCTACTTCTACTTCAGGGTGGCAGGATGGGGCAAGGACAGGTGGTTGTAACCACCTTCCGGTTGTAGCTAGAGAACATAGGGGGTTGTAGCCTCCTTATGGCTGTAGCTATAGAATTGGGGATTTGGAGATTCCCTCAGGTTGTAGCCTAAGAAACTAGGGGGTTGGAGCCTCCTTCCAGTTGTAGCTGGAAAACAAAGGAAGTTGGTGCTTCCAATGAATGTAATTCTTCAAGACATATAAGAAAAATCATTTCGTGGTTTTCTCCCGATTTGGGTTTCCACATAAAACATTGGTGTATTGTGTATGTGTATGTTTGTTCATTTGTTCATTTCTTATTTACTCTATAGTTATTGGATGATAATATGTAATTGATATAACACTTGTATTATATGGTTAAAAAGGATTAGATTTCTCTATTACTGATTCACCCCCCTCTCAGTGATCCATCAATCGATATCAGAGCAGGTTCCTTTAGAAATCAGTTTAACCAATGAAAGGTAGATCATGGAGAGTACCAACTCATATAAAAATGGAATAGCACAGTTTGATGGACAAAAGTATGTTTTTTGGAGCATAAGGATGAGGACATATATATAGGCACAGAGGTTTCAAGTTTGGCAATCAATTGTAGATGGATACACAACACCAACAGTTCCACCAACAAATGAAAAAGTAGTAAAACTCAATGAGAATAATTCCAAAGCGACAAATGCACTTTTGAATGGTCTTAGTGATACGGTATTCACCAAAGTTGCACACTGTAAATCCACTAAAGAGATTTGGGACAAGCTTCAAAATATTTATGAAGGAGATACAAAAGTCAAAGCAACAAAGCTTCAGACTTATAGAGGTTAGTTCGATCAACTAAAAATGAAGGAAGATAAAGATATTGCAGCCTACTTCTTACGAGTCGATGAAACAGTGAATGAAATCATAGGATTGGGAGAAGAAATTGAAGAATTTGTAATTGTTTAAAATATACTGAGATCTCTTCCTATGAGATTCAACCCTAAGATATCAACACTAGAAGAAAGATCAGATCTATACTCAATAAGCATGGACGAACTACATGGAATCTTCACAACATATGAAATGAGAAATGAGCAGGAAAATCCATATGTAAAAGAAGCAGCCTTCAAGGCATCCAAAAGATCAAAGAAAAAGAAAAAGGAACAAGAAGAATATAGTAGCAGGAGTGACGCCTCGAAAGATGTTGAAGAAGTGGCCAACTTCGTCAAAAGACTGAACAAGGGAACCAACGGTAGGTATAGAGATAAGCTCCCTTTAATTTGTTTTAATTGTGATGGTATTGGTCATTTTGCTAACAGACGTCCTCAGAAGAAAAAGAGAAATGATGAAGGTTATTCAAAAGGAAAACACACATATAAAGGTAAAAGAGCTACAAGAAAATTTTCAAGAAAATCTTATATACCAAAGAATACATCTCATCATTAGATGAAGATGAAGTCAGTGACAATGAGACAGGAAGAGTTATTTACATGGTAGTAAAAGAATCTGACAAAGAATACTCCGAAGAAGAATATAAAGAAGTCGAAGAAGAATGTGAAGAAGTCGAAGAAGAAATTGAAGAAGTGGAAGTTGACTATCGAGAAGAATTAATGTGTGTGATAGAAGTTATCAGAAGATAAAAGAACAAAAAAAGAAACTACAAGCAGTACTAGAAAAGAAAAAGGACACTCAAGAACTAGAACAAATGATCACAAAATTGAATTTTCAAATAGAAGAAGATAAAATAATTGAAGAAGCATTCAAAGAACAACTAGAAGAAAAGGAGAAGATCATTGGAAACTTGGAAGCAGAGGTTTTCACACTAAGAAAGGATATTCAAAAGAAAAATATGCAGAATAGCTCAAAAGTTCTAGATGGCATTATCAACAGTCAAAAATCTCATCTTGACAAGTCCGGACATGGATACAATCAGACAGAAAAGGGATCAATCTCCAAAACAATAGAGCAAGAAACAAATCCAAAGAGTTGTGCAGAAACAATCAAAGAGGATAAGAAGATATAAAAGGAAGATTATAGGGACACTCCTCCACCAAAAAGACTCAGTTTTCAGAATCAACAACAGACAGATAGGCCTAAAAAAGAAGAAGGATTCATAAGAGAACCTCCTTTCAGAAGATCTTCAACTCCTAGGTATCAAACTATATTTTTTGGTTTATGTTATGCATGCAATAATTTTGGACATAAAGTTGTCAATTGCAGAGCTAACAACATGAACAGTAACAACTTTGAGAGTTATACACAAAGGGATTATTCAAGGAGACCTAGTGACACACAAAGAAGAAGTTACAACATGTTTGAATCTTTGAGCACTGATGTGGAATGTTATAAATGTAACAATTTTGGACACATGGGCAAGGATTTCAGAATGACAGTCACTCTTAAAGAACCACAACAAAATAACAACATTCATAGACAAGAACCTCGAAAAATGACATGGATAAGAAAGAAAGATCAGTATAAGAATGAAGAATGCACAGTCGCTCTACAAGATAAGAAAAAGAAACACGGTTGGTATGTTGACAATGGATGTTCAAAACACATGATAGGTGATAAAGACAATTTTCTTACATTGCAAAAAGAAAACAATGGATTAGTCTCCTTCGGAAATGATAATTCATCCAAAATCATTGGAGAAGGCACAGTCTGAATTGGGAACAAGAATGAAACGACACAAAATGTTCTACTGGTAGAAGATATGAAACATAATCTTCTAAGTGTGAGTCAAATGTGTCACCAAGGTCATAAACTTACTTTCATTTCAGAAAAGTGTGAGATAAGAAAAGAAGGTTCAGGGAAATTGGTCGGTACAACTGCAAGAACTTCAAACAACATATATGTGTTAAGTGAAATTGGAAATGAAAATTGTTGTCTAAGAAAGGAAGATGAAAGTTGGCTATGGAATAGAAGAATGGGTCACATGCATTTTTATAACCTTGTCAAATTCAATGAAAGAGAAGTAGTCAGAGAAATTCCCCAGGTCACAAAACCAACCAACACTTTATGCAAGCATTGTCAACAAGGAAAACAAACAAAGACTACGTTCAAATCAAAGGAATATTCAACAACAAGACCACTAGAAATTGTGCACACTGATTTAGTTGGACCAACTATAACAAATGGATTAAAAGGTGAAAAATACTTTATGTTATTAGTTGATGATTACACAAGAATGACTGCAGTTTTATTTCTCAAGAACAAGTCAGAAGCTTTTGAAAACTTCAAGATCTACAAGGAAATGGTTGAAAATGAGATAGATTCAAGAATCAAATGTTTGCGATATGATAATGGAGGATAGTTCACATCAAAGGAATTTATGGACTATTGTAGCAGTCATGGAATTAAAAGGCAATTCTCCATTGCTGGGACACCTCAACAAAATGGATTTATTGAAATAAAGAATAGGACAATACAAAAAATAGCTCGAACAATGCTAATGGATTACAAATTGACAGATATATTTTGGACACAGGCAGTGCATACAGTAGTTCACGTTCAAAATAGATTAGTGCTAAAAAATAACACTGATAAAGCTCCCTATGAGCTATGGAAAGGAATACCAGCAAATGTGAAACACCTTAGAGTTTTTGGAAGCAAATGATACATCAAAAGCGAAGATGGCAGAATGGGAAAATTTGACTCTCGTGTGGACAAAGGAATATTTTTTGGTTACTCAAGTACAAAGAAATCATACAAGTGTTACAATATAAGATTGAACAAAGTTGTGGAAAGCATCAATGTAACAGTTGATGAAACAGGTAGACCAGAATCAAAGGAAGAAGAAAACAAATCAATGGAACAACTTTTCAAAGAAAAGATGAAAAAGAAGTAGAAGAGGAAGATGAAGATGAACAGAATCTGACAAAAGCAAAAGAGCAAGTTCAAAAAGTATCTCCAAATACACCTAGAAAACGATTATAGAAGAATCATCCTTTAGATCAGATTATTGGAAACAAAGATCCAGGAGTTGAGACTAGAAGAAAAATACATTCACCAGAACAAACAAACCTAGCACTCTTATCTATAATTGAACCAAATTGTTTTGAAGAAGCCAGCAAGGATGAATTTTGGAATAAGTCCATGGATGAAGAATTGGATCAAATAGATAAAATTGACACTTGAGAATTGGTTCCATGACCAAAGAATAAGAATGTGATCGACACAAAATGGGTTTTCAGGAATAAATTGAATCAAGATGGACAGTTTACAAGGAACAAAGCTAGATTGGTATGTAAAGGATATGCACAGATTGAAGGAATCGACTTTGAAGAGGCATTTTCTCCTGTTTCCAGAATGGAATCAATCAATTTAATTTTAGCTTTTGCATGCTCCAAAAATGTTAAAGTATATCAGATGGATGTAAAATCAAATTTTTTGAATGGGGAAATTGAAGAAGAAGTCTACATTGAACAACCGGAACGATTTCAGTTGTCAGAGAACAAAGACTATGTATGTAAATTAAATAAGGCCTTGTATGGTCTAAAACATGCTCCTAGAGCATGGTACTCCAAATTGGATAAGTATCTGCAACAGGAAGGGTTTAGAAAAGGAAGTGTAGACAACAACCTCTACATCAAGGTAAGTCAAGGTAATATTTTAATAATTGAAGTTTATGTTGATGATATTATTTTTTGTAGTGATGATGATAGGTTAAGCCAGAAATTTGCAAAAGACATGCAAAATGAATTTGAAATGTCATTACTTGGAGAACTATCCTTATTTCTAGGACTTTAGATACGTCAAAGCAACCAAGGAATTTTTATTTCTCAAACCAAGTATATTAGAGAAATGTTAAAGAGGTTTGAAATGGAAGATTGCAAACCAGTTATCACTCCCATGCAAACCAATTGTAAATTGAGAAACGATGATGATTCAAAGTTTACATATCAGAGGCAATACAGGTCAACGATTGGCAACCTACTATATGTGACAACATCCAAACCAGATGTAATGAAAGTAGTTGGACAGGTGGCAAGATTTCAAGAAACACCAAAGGAATCACATGTATTAGCAACAAAGAGGATTTTCAAATATCTCAAAGGAACATAAGATTTTGGATTATGGTATCCAAAAGGAAAAGATCTATCACTTATTTCCTACACAGATGTAGATTGAGAAGGTTGTATTGGTGACCGAGGAAGCACCAGTGGAGCAACGTTCTACTTAGGTGAGTTTTTAGTATCATGGCTAAGCAAGAAACAATCATTAGTATCTCTATCTATAGTCAAGGTAGAGTATATTGTAGCAACAACATGTTGTACACAGGTTCTTTGGATGAAACAAACTTTGACAGATATATAGGTTGATTATGATGAGCCCATTCCAATATATTGTGATAATACAAGTGTCATTAGTATCTCAAAAAACCCAGTGATGCACTCCAAGACGAAGAACATTCAATGAAGTATCACTTTCTATAGAAATAGGTAGCATAAAATAACATTAGAGTTGAGTATGTGGGAAAAAAAGAACAAGTGGAAGACATATTTACAAAACCACTTCCATGGGAAGCCTTTGAATATATTTTCCAAAGACTTGGAGTTATTTTTACTCCAAAATGAATGTTTTTTGAATGCTTATCTTATATGTCTTAGATGTACACGAGGAAGCACCATAAGAGACAGTTCAGTCTGGGGGAGAAACCCTAGATGGAAAGATACCTTTACCATTGATGAGAAAGGGGGGGAGATTTATCAAATGCAGAGCACAGAGGCATGGTTCCAGGGGGAGTAGATTTATCAGATGCAGACGATAGAGGCAAATTTATTAGATACAAAGGACATAGGCATGGTTCTAGGGGGAGAACGAGTGATATGATTTCATTACTGCATGAGAGTGTTTCCATCAATGCCAAAGGGCGAGATTGTTGACTGAGGTTGGTTGTGATTGATGTCAACCTTTGAAGAAATCCCCACAGTACAAAGGTTTGGGTAATCAAACCAATATTATTTGATGTCAATATGACTCATTATTGTCTTGTCATGGTTGATAAGAAGTAAATATGGATAAACTCCAAAGTGGTCCCCTTATGGTGAAAGCTCTCATGGGAAGACGCTTTGTGGAGTAAGAGAACCCATGCTTAGTTGTGGAATAATGAGATGAAGGACAATTAATTTTTCAAGTAAATTATCCTAGATGGATAGTTCTTGTCATTCCATTTCTGGTGGTATGTATAACATCACATAACTCCTCGCGGTTAGAGAGTTATGGCCATGGGAAGTTGGAGACCCCAGGTTTGGGTAATGGACCCAAGTTTGTTTGATGGATAAAAATATGAGTTATGATATATTTTCAGATAATACTACTCTATATGGATAGTACATGTCATTCCATTTCTTGTGGTGTGTGGAGTGTAACATAACTCTTCACGGTTTGAGAGTTATGGCCTTATGAAGTTGGACCCTCATATGTCATCTAGAAGCCCCAAAAGGTCAAAGTAGTCAAAGTGGTTTAAGAGATTTTTAAAGGTAAATAATAACGTGAATTAATAAATTTAATGGAGAAATTAGAAGTGGGTTAACCCTAAAATAAGGAATGTGGGGCTAAGTGACCTAGAAGATGTTTTTAAGGAAGCTACTTGGAGAATATAAATAAGAGGCAAGGCTCTCTCATTTTAAACACACTTGAGAATATTGAATATCTATAGGTGTCTAAGGTAACCAAGGATATATAAGCCTAAATTCTGAGGGAAGGTGAAGAAAAGAAGGCCGAAATGCAAGGACGGATAAATTCTTTTGATGGTGCTTTCTAAGGTATGTTATTTACAGGTCATCTCACCATTTTTGCTATACCTTTTTTTTTTATAATGATTCAAACTGTGAAAATTATATTTCATTGAGAAAACATATCCAAGTATCTGTGGTAACAAATTAAGCTTGTGGGTCATTGTATTTTTGCAATTACACTCCGTGGAAAATAGGGTTTGTGGCTAGTCCTGAAACTAGTCAAAAACAGGTGTTTCGGTTAAAAACGTCATAACTTCTTCATAACAGATGCAAATTCCATGAAACCAAATGTGTAGGTTATGGTACAGTATGTGGTATTATGTGTAATAGTTTCAAATCAATTCAACAAACATTCCATGTGGGGCATGCTCTACAAGGTCTCTCTCTAGAATAATCCATAATTCAACAAGGTATGCCATTTTTGCTATAGCTCCTTTTCTGAGAGGTTCCAAGTAGTGAAACCTGTAGGAATTACACAAAACACACTGAATAACATTGTGTATCAGTTTCACATATTTATACATTGCAGGTACAAATTTATGATTACTTCAAGTTAGGGTTGTTGACTAATCCAAAACTATGCATGTGAGACTAAAGAAAAGTTTGATTAAAATGATAGTCTCTTGTTGTTGAAGTTAAAGAAGGTTTGAAGGAATGAGATCATATACGCCAGGTCTATTACAGAACTACAAATCATATTTGGATGATGAAATTGATGAGGGATTTTGGTTGAGGTACATGTTGAGTACATGGTTGAGACAAGTAGTTGACGAGTTGGCACATACATGAGGTGTGTATAGTTGAAGATGTTGGTACATATTGATGAGTCATAGTTGATGAGTAGTTGATACATGATTGGTACATACTTTGTACATGGTTGGATGCACTTGTTTATGGTACAGGTTGATTATAAGTCATTTGGTACAGGTTGGTGCATGCTTGATGCACTTGTTTATGGTACAGGTTGATTACAGGTTGAGGTAAAGGTTGATGCATGGTTTAGATTTATTGGTACAGGTTTACAATGGTATATCTCACAATGACAGGTTGACAGTGGTTCCATCATTCTACTTCTACTTCAAGGTGGTAGGATGGGGCAAGGACAGGTGGTTGTAGCCACCTTCCAGTTGTAGCCAGAGAACATATGGGGATGTAGCCTCCTTCTGGTTGTAGCCATAGAATTGAGGAGTTGGAGCTTCCCTCAGGTTGTAGCTTGAGAAACTAGGGGGTTGGAGGCTCCTTCCAGTTGCATCTAGAAAACAAAGGAAGTTGGTGCTTCCAATGAATGTAATTCTTCAAGACATATAAGAAAAAGCATTTCGTGGTTTTCTCTCGATTTGGGTTTCCACGTAAAACACTGGTGTACTGTGTATGTGTATGTTTGTTCATTTGTTCATTTATTATTTACTCTGTAGTTATTGGATGATAATGCTTCATTGATTGACGCATCCGCACTCCTCGGACCACGTCCTCTCCCACAGGACCTTCTTTCTTCTCGGCCCGAAGAACCCCAAGGCTCTTTTATTTCCCTATCGGGAAATATTTACCCACAGATTCTCTTCTCCTGCGCGATCCCCTTCCTTGACTTATCGGAGGATTGGAACTCACGATTTCACAAGTTCTCTGTTGATCACTGGGCTCTCAAATCCCCGAGACCCGATGGATTTAGTCAACACTAACTTTCTTTCCTCTTATCGGTACTTTTCTTATCGCAGTTTCGCTACTCGCGATATCAAGCCCTTTGAATCACCGACTCCCGATACCCGATGCGCTGAATTTCTGATGCACACGTGTGGGTTAACCTTTCCTCACCCACATCACTTCAATCGAGGTTTCGAAATTCGCGGGATCCCGAATCCTACTACCAAACGATTTGGGACCTACCTTTTCCCGATCCCCGACACTATGCCACCTATACTCCACTATCTCCTGTTGTGGCCCACATGAATCTCCTATCAGGATATCACGGGTCGTGATTCCAAGTTGCAAGTGTTTCTTACTCTCGAAATCCCCGATATGCCAAACTTCGACTCCTCGGAATCTCCTGACATGCATCCTCACTGATGGATGGTTATGGGCTTATCGGAATATCACGGATCGCGATATCGCAAATCTCATTTCATAAAGTTGGAGCTTCGACTCATGAACTCTCAATATGTGATGTCACGTGTAGATCTAACGGTCCCTATGACTCGGGATCGACGGCTCTGCCCCTCCTGAGCTTCGAACCTCTTCCACACCTACACTGTAACCCCCTTGCACCTCCATGAGATCTAATGGTCCACACAACTTCTCTAAATTGATTCAGTGGATTCTGACCATCCGTTCCTCCCTTCGTGAACCTATGAAACAAAGAAGTGTCTCCCACAAGAACCGTTCACCCGTTCTCCAACCTGCGACACTTCTCCCAGAATTCTCATGACAGCTTCCCTGCACTTATACCTTAGTGAATTTGAAGGACTATTCCTCCTAAGCTTTCCACAGTTACTTGGTCTCTTCAAAAGAGAGAACTTCTTGCATGCACTCCTTGCGGCAATCCTTCAACCTCGACTAAGAGTTGAAGTTTCTCGACTCTGCGCACTCCTTGCAGCAGCAGTCTTAATTCCCTTTGCTCGGAATCACAACTCTGAGACTTTGTCTAGCCTACGCATGCCTTGCATGGCTTCGGTGCCCTACTGCACTTTTGGGAACTTAGAACCAAGGTTATCTCTATCTGAACCCTTCTGTCAACACCTTCCATGTGGACACTTCAACTGCACTCCTTGTAGGAATTCTCTGGCTCAAAATAGAGACACAATTGAAACTAATTCCATCTTCCCTCCAGACTTCAATTCAACCAAGAAATCACATACACAACATATAAAAGAAAATGTATAACAGGAAGTAAACATTCAAGAGAATAACCTCAGTACACAGAGAAACAACACAAACCATGAACTTGAATTAGCGCTTTCTTCTATTAATTCAAATGCCTGTACATGGGTGTTCTTTACACATTTCTCTGGTTGCTCTTCTTCTTCCTAAATTCTTGATGATAATACAATGATACAATGAGGGTGTCTATATTTGTTTTCCCTCTCGGACTCTAGGCTATCAAATCTAGAATTGAATTCCTATCTAACTGCATTAAATCTATTAAATGTCAACTATCTACCCAAAGGATGAGAGCTTAAAGGCTCAAGGTCCATTACAATATACAAAGTGCGCTTCATTAAATCCACACATTAATGTTTGCACAACAATATCAAGGTGTTTTCAAAATTTGTGCTGGCGCTGTCCAGCTGTCCATTGTCTTCCACGCTGGCTCACTTGATATGCTGGCGATGCTCCTGCATCATACTCCTCGGCTTGAAAACTTTCATGGGCTCCTGTCGATGAGCTCTTGCATGGTTTGTCCATGCTTCTGTATCTCGGCTTCAGTCTCCCAGCTATCATCTTCCACTGGGTGATTCTTCCATTTGACCATATACTCATAGTATTCCTTTCTCCTGGTCTTCTTTCCTACTCTCTTGCCCAGTATGTATTCCATCTGCGGATTCTCTGCTATCGTCATCTGCTTCACCCACTGAATCACTGGTTGTTTAGTTATCACTACGGTAGTCTTTGCTTCTCCAACCCTATACAGGTATAAATCTGAGACATTAAATACCGGAGATATCCTGATACCATCTGGCAACTCAATCTCATAAGCATTTTTTCTGAATTTTCTCAAGACCTTACATGGCCCGATTTTTTTCATCTTCGGTTTATTGTATGTTCCCCTCGGGAACCTTTCTTTTCTCAAATGTTCCAGAACTAAATCACCAACTTCAAACTGAAGTTGTCTCCAATGTTGATCTGCTCTGTGCTTATACTCCTGGTTTGATTCTTGCAGTCGCTGCTTCACATGGCTATGAAGTTCTTTCATTGCTTCAGCAAATTTCTCTGCACTAGCACTGCTAGTCGCAGTCTATTCTAAATCCCTTAGTTCAGAAACTCGTCTTGGCCACATTCCATATACAACCTGAAATGGACTTTTCCCTGTGCTCCGATTTACTGAATCGTTGTATGCGAACTCTGCCTGTGGCAATATGCTATCCTAACTGCTATGGTGCTCTATCACCAAGCTTCTCAGCAATTCTCCCAGACTTTTGTTGACCACTTCCGTTTGTCCATCCATCTGAGGATGATAAGTAGAACTAAACACCAAGTTAGTTCCTAGCTTCTTCCATAAGGTCCTCCAAAAATTCCCTATGAATTTTGTGTCCCTGTCCGAAACAATACTTTTCGGCAATCCATGAAGTCGAATGACCTCCTTGAAAAAAATATTTGCGATATGAGTCGCATCGCTGGTCTTCTGGCATGGAATGAAATGTGCCATCTTAGAAAATCTGTCCACTACCACAAAGATGGAATCAACACCTCTTTGTGTCCTCGGCAAACCCAATACAAAATCCATGCTTATCGCCTCCCATGGCCTTTCTGGTATGGGCAATGGTTGTTAAAGACCTACATTCTATTTCCTTCCCTTCGAATGCTGGCAAGCTCGACATCTGTCAACAAATATCTTGATATCTGCTCGCATCCCAGGCCAAAATTATGACACATTCATCTTCTCGAATGTTTTGTCATGGCCAAAATGTCTGGCTAAGCCACCACTGTGCTTCTCCTTTAAAAAGTTCTCCCTCATGGAGCATTTTGGAATACACAGTCGATTGCCTCGGAACAACAATCCCTCCTAGATCATATAATCTATCCAAGGACTCCTATCTATGAGAATTGTATTCTCATCTGTTTCATACGCTTCTGAAAAATCTGCATCACTTGCATACATGTCCCTGAGATTTTCAAAACCCAATGTTTTGACTCAGAATTCCTGCAGCAACAAACACTTCCTGCTCAAAGAATCAGCCACTTTGTTAGCAGTACCCAAAATATGTTTAATCACAAATGTGAAATTCTACATATACTCTACCCATTTGGCATGTTTCTAATTCAACTTCTCTTATTCAGTCACAAACTGCAATGCATGATTATCACTATACAATACAAATTCTTTTGGGATCAAGTAATGCCTCCACTTCTTCAACGCCTATATGATAGCGTAGAATTTTTTATCATACGTGGAATATTTCAGTTTCGCCTCATCCAACTTTTCACTGAAATATGCAAATGGCCTGTCTTCCTGACTCAATACCACTCCTATGGAAAACCCGCTTGCATCACATTTCACTTGAAATGTTTTATGGAAATCCGGCAAGACCAAAACTGGTTGTTCCGTTATCTTCCGCTTCAACAGATTGAAGCTCTTCTCAGCCTCCGTTGTCCAATGAAAATATTTATGCCGCTTCTTCACTGTGTCCATCATTGTTGCACTAATCCCACTAAAATTCCTAATGAAATTCCTAATGAAATTCCGGTAGAAACTAGCTAACCCATGAAAACTTCTCACCTCGAAAATATTTCTCGGTGATGGCCAATTCTTGATCACGTCTACCTTATCTGGATCCATCCTCAATTCATTTGCAGATATAACAAAACCCAAATATATGAGCTATGTCTTCATAAATGAGGACTTATTCATATTAATCAACAACTTCTCCTGCTGTAGCTTCCTCATCACAATGGCCAAATGCTTCCGGTGTTCAACCTTTGATTTACTGTAAATCAGTATGTCATCCAAATAAACAATGAAAAACTTTTCGATGAATTCCCTTAGGACTTCATTCATCAACCTCATAAAGGTACTCGGTGAATTCGTCAAACCAAACGTCATGACTAGCCATTCATACAAACCTTCGTTTGTCTTGAATGTTGTTTTCCATTCATCGCCTTCCCTCATGCGAATCTGGTGGTATCCACTTTTCAAATCTATCTTTGAAAAATACCTTGCCCCACTCAGGCAATCCATCAGATAATCCATTCTCGGCAGTGGAAACCTTTACCTTATGGTTATCTTGTTGATCGCCCTTGAGTTGGTACACATCCTCCAGCCTCCATATTTCTTTGGACTGAGCACTGTCAAAACAACACATGGACTCAAGCTCTCCCTAACCAGTCCTTTGTCTAATAACTCCTAGACCTGTTTCTTGACCTCCTCATTCTCTTGCAGCATCAACCTGTACGTGGCTTTATTCGGAAAACTGGCTCCTGGTATGAGGTCTATGTGGTGACTCACACTCCTCATTGGTGGCAACGAACAAGGTAATTCATCCACTATGATGTCAGCAAACTCTTCCAATAGTTCCTAAACCTCATTTGGTAGATCGTTCACTCTTGTGCTAGTCAGAACAATTCTCGGTTTTCTGACCACAAAGAATTGTGGATCTTATTTCTTCTTCACCTCTGTAAGAAGTTCCTTCCCACTCATGAGAAGTATTGTGTTGTTCACTTCCGGCTTCACCTCTTTATCTTTTATCGGAAGCAACATATGGGTTCTCCCATTCTTCTCTAGAGTATATGTGTTCATTCTCCCATCATGAATCACATTTATGTCATATTGCCATGGTCTACCTAGCAATAAATGACGTACATCCATGGGAATAACATCACACATAATCTTATCATTATATCCACCTATTTTGAATTCAACCAAGCATTGTTTAGTAACAGTTACCTGGTGTTCTTTTTGTAGCCACGAAACTCTGTATGGACTCGGATGATCAGTCGTCTCCAGCTCCATCTTTTCCACCATCTCTGTAGATACGAGATTATCCGTGCTACCACTGTCAACAATAACCTTGCACACCCTGTCCTTGGTCTTGCAAGCTGTTCTAAACAGCCTGGTCCTTTGCATTGAGCTTTCCACCTCCTTCTCAGGTGTCAAAAGGAATTTTCGCATCATCAATGACCTTCTGCCTTCTACGTCTTCAGCCTCAACATCCCGCCTTTACGCCTTGGTGATGTGAGCTTCTCCAATGTTCTTCTTTTTCTCTGGACACTCAAATGACCTGTGCCCATTTTTCCCAGATGTAAAGCATGTGATTACTCCACCTCGACCTCTTCCTCTACCTCTGGTACGAGGAAATTTTTTTGCGTAAGCATAATCTCCTCTCTGTTCATTATGTTGTCCTCTCTGTTCACCGTATGGCTGTTGTTGTGAGGTCCCACCTCTTTCAACTTTACCCTGAGGTTTCTTCCATTCCTCTTTGGGATTCTGGTATTTATCCTGGGCAACTAACTTGCCTCTAGGATGACTTTTTCCTCGCCCTCACTGACCTTGCTTACGGCTCATCTTTTCCTCAGCTTTCAGAGCCATCTGGTAAGCATCCTCCACTGTCCTAATGGTAACCATGCTTAATTCATCCTGAATGTCGTATCTCAGACCATTCAGGTATTTGGAAGCCTTCTCATCATCGCTCTCTCAATGACCTGCTTTGATGTTCAGTCGATAGAATTCCTCAGTGTATTCTTTCACTGTCATCAGCTTCTATCTCAGGTTATGCATTCTCCTAAACAAAGTAATTTGTTAGTCCCTTGGGATGAACTTCGCCTTCATCTTCGCAATCATTCGATCCCAAATTTTGATCTTCTGCTTGCTTTGCAGTGTCTATCAGCTTATAGCCCATCCCACCATAATGTTGCATGTCCCTTCAAGTGTGTGACAACATGTCTAACCTTCTTATCCTCTTCGATATCTTCATAGTCAAAGTAGGTGTCAAGAGCTCTTATCCAGTCTAGTAGCTCTTCTGCATCCAAATTTCCTTCATAGACTAGAATGTCCATGTTCGCCTTTGCACCCATTCTGGCGATAGCTTTAATTAGATGTTCATTCGTTGCATCCTCAACTGCAACTTCCTCTTCACGTTCAGCCTCAACTTCATCTTTTGAATCGCTGAAATTCCCTGCACTAGCAGTGCGTCTTTGAGTTGTCTCCATATCCTCGAGTCTTGCTCGAAGATCATGCATTTGCCTCTCCATTTCTGGATTTCCTACTGTTTATGGATAAATTCATGAGTGCGGACACAGACCAATCTCCCCAAGATCCACCTGGATCTGGAACAAACCGTAACAGAATACTACTCTTTCCCTAGATCTAACTATTGAATGAACTAAGAGAAATGGATAGTGTTCATACCTTGTAAATGCTCTCCTTTAATCTCTATTTTTCCTCGCTCTTCTCCGATGCTCTTGTGTCGTCCAATCACAACAAAACAAACCAATCACAACAAAGGCATTAATATATTCAATACCTAGTCTATACATGTGATCAAGGAATCATGTAATAAGATGACATCATCATTATGGGAAAGGGACATATTCATATATTACATTAACTAAAAGAGAAATATACAACCTGAGCCTTGATGTCATAGATCTCCTTTCGATGGCTTCAAGCTCTGACACACACACTTGCTCATGCATGAAGAAGTTCAACCACAAATGATCACTTGTAATATCTTGCTGCTGTAGCTTCAATCCTCCATACAGTCTTGTACCAGTTCTCCTATCAAACTCTAGCTAGCTTTCTTCTTCTTACTTGTTTTCTTGTTAACTTTTTAACCTTTTCCATAAGCAATATCCTCATTATATAGCAGAAGATTGATTAGTTACTTGGATAGGGAATAATCCCAAGATATCTGGAAAGCCAGTACTTTGCCAACCATTCGAATTCCAACTCATCCTTCTAGAAGATTCCTTCTAGAAGAATCGAGAACTTATTCATTTTCTCCTTTAGAAACATGTCCACACCCTAACCATTAAGACAGTGCGGAAATTCCGCAGTCCAGCTGAATGCAGCATGCGGAAATTAAGGATTTCCGCAGTAGAGTATATAAACAGCCTGCGTACCATTCTTAAAATATGATTTTGAGAAAATGATAAATGTAACCTTCTTATGGAAAATGTTCTTAATGAAGAGTTTGATCTTCTATCACCATGACATGATCATGTTATCATCCCGATAACCAAAAATGTGGATAACACCTACCGGCCTGCCTCTTCTCCGCACCTCCCTATCTTCTGGATCAGGTGACTGTCTTTCTCTCCTGGGCGGCATGGTGAATTCCTTCTTTCTCTGCTACAGAAAGCAAAGAAAAACCTTGCTTTGATACCAAACCTGACACAGCTGCACTCCTCGGAGCATGTCCTCTCCAATAGGACCTTCTTTCTTCTCGACCCGAAGAACCCCAAGGCTCTTCTATTTCCCTATCGGGAAATATTTACCCATAGATTCTCTTCTCCTACGCAATCCCCTTCCTTGACTTATTGGAGGATCAGAACTCGCGGTTTCACAAGTTCTTTGTTGATCACTGGGCTCTCAAATCCCCAAGACCCGATGGATTTAGTCAACGCTAACTTTCTTTCCTCTTATCGGGACTTTTCTTATCACAGTTTTTCTACTCGCGATATCAAGCCCTTTGAATCACCGACTCCCGATACACGATGCGCCGAATTTCCGATGCACACATGTGGGTTAACCTTTCCTCACCCTCGTCACTTCAATTGGGGTTTCAGAATTCACGGGATCACGAATCCTACTACCAAAGGATTTGGGACCTACCTTTTCCCGATCCCCGACACTATGCCACCTATACTCCACTATCTCCTATTGTGGCCCACATGACTCTCCTTTCGGGATATCGCGGGTCGCGATTCCAAGTTGCAAGTGTTTCTTACCCTCGAAATCCCCGATATGCCGAACTACGACTCCTCGGAATCTCCTGACACGCGTCCTCACTGATGGATGGTTCTGGGCTTATAGAAATATCGCGGATCATGATATCGCAAATCTGATTTCATAAAGTTGGAGCTTCAACTCGTGAACTCTCGATATGCAATGTCACGTGTAGATATGACGATCCCTATGACTTGGGATCGATGGCTCTGCCCCTCCTGAGATTCGAACCTCTTCCACACCTACACTGTAACCCCCTTGCACCTCCGTGAGATCTAATGGTCCATGGAACTTTGCTAAATTGCTTTAGTGGATTCTGACCATCCATTCCTCCCTTCGCGAACCTACGAAACAAAGAAGTGTCTCCCACGAGAACCCTTCACTTGTTCTCCAACCTGCGATGCTTCTCCCAGAATTCTCACGACAGCTTCCCTACACTTATACCTTAGTGAATTTGAAGGCCTATTCCTCCTAAGCTTTCCACAGTTACTCGGTCTCTTCGAAAGAGAGAACTTCTTGCACACACTCCTTGCGGAAATCCTTCAACCTCGACTAAGAGTTGAAGTTTCTTGACTCTGTGCACTCCTTGCAGCAGCAGTCTTAATTCCCTTTGCTCAGAATCGCAACTCTGAGACTTCATCTAGCCTGCGTACGCCTTGCACGGCTCCGGTGCCCTACTGCACTTCTGGGAACTTAGAACCAAGGTTATCTCTATCTGAACCCTTTTGTCAAGGCACTCCTTGCGGACGCTTCAACTGCACTCCTTGCAGGAATTCTCTAGCTCAAAATAGAGAAACAATTGAAACTAATTATGTCTTCCCTCCAGACTTCAATTCAACCAAGAAATCACATACACAGCATATAAAAGAAAATGTATAACAGGAAGCAAAGATTCAGGAGAATAACCTTAGTACACAGAGAAACAACACAAACCATGAACTTGAATTAACGCTTTCTTCTATTAATTCAAATGCCTGTACATGGGTGTTCTTTACACATTTCTCTGGTTGCTCTTCTTCTTCCTGAATGCTTGATGATAATACAATGATACAATGAGGGTGTCTATATCTTTTTTCCCTCTCGGACTCTAGGCTATCAAATCTAGAATTGAATTCCTATCTAACTGCAATAAATCTATTAAATGTCGACTATCTACCCAAAGGACGAGAGCTTAAAGGCTCAAGGTCCATTACAATATACAAAGTGCGCTTCATTAAATCCACACATTAATGTTTGCGCAACAATATCAAGGTGTTTTCAAAATTTGTGTTGGCGCTATCTAGCTGTCCATTGTCTTCCACACTGGCTCGCTTGATATGCTGGCGATGCTCCTGCATCATTGATATAACACTTGGATTATATGCTTAAAAAGGATTAGATTAATCTATTACTGATTCACCCCCGCTCTCAGTAATCCAACACCCATATGGTGGATCAGACTTGCGATTGTTCACATGCACATTGACTATATTGTGATGACTCTATTTTCTTGAAATAGGTAGCCGCATAACTTACTTGCAGGGGTTATTCTATAGGTAACCTGAGTCAGGTAAGGGTCAAACAACACACAATATTTATGGAGGATTACCTCTACGGGGGAATCTGATTGATTTTGTTGTGAAGCCCACGAGGGCCCTTATAATTGATTATGATACCTCCAATATTTTGAATGGATTATTAGGCCCCTCTTGGGAAAGACATACCTACTCTAGTGTTGGAGGCCCAATTCAACCACTACATATTGTTTGTGTGCATTAGCCTTTTGATTTATTTTGGTGTGCTCTCTGATTATTAGTTGTCGTTGGGATTTTGCATTTCATTGTGATTTTTCATTGCTGCGGTTGGTGGAGACCCCATGCCGCCCTCAGTTAGCACTACCCAGCCCATGACCTTTTCTCAGTCCATGAGGATGAATCCTTTTGTATTTTTGAGTGGTATGCCAAATCATGATACTCATCCAATTCCTTCGGGCTCTAATCCCTTTACTTTTGGTATGCCAGACATTACTTCGCACTTGTCATCCTCTGTTTCATCATCTTATGTGAATCCTAGTTTTGGGTCTACGGGCATGATGCCTCCTTATTCTCCCTTTGTGTTTGGTGGAGACCATATCCCTCAACCAACTCAAATCGTAGGAGGTTGGAATCCTCCTTCCTCTGGACCCAATCCTAGGTTCTCTTTTCCAGGATCGAGTGCTCAAATGGGCGTTCCTTCTACTTCTTACATACCATCCATCTATCCTTCTTCCTCTATGATGGTTCCTATGAACACTTGTCTTACATTGAGTCCCCCTTTGTCCTATGGTGTTACATTCGAAGGGAGTCAGTTTCATGGTATGGGAAACCCCCAACACATAGTTCCTTCATCTGGAGGAAACTGTATTATCCTTATCATACCACTTCCTCGTTGATGATGCCCTTACAACCTTTTATGAATTATTTTGGAGGGGGATACTATCATGTCAAACATGGCCATGGTGTATACCAGAACCCTTCTTATCTTGCAATATCTCAACACCAATCTTTCTCGAAACCTTGGTCTCTGATGCTGCAACTAGCCACTGCAAGTCATGTTGGAAGCACAAGTCCAGTCACTGCAATTCATACTGGCATTATATCATGTTTGAGATAGGCCAACAACCTATACAAGTCATGTTGAAGATCAAAAACCAGCCACTGCAATTCATGCTGGGGGCACAACTCTATTCATCGCTAGTCACATTGCACAAACATCACCAACATATGCAATTCATGTTGGAGATCAGCTAATAGCATCTGCAAGTCATGCTGGGAGCATCACACCAACCACTACAATTCATGCTAGGGGCATTGATATGATTGATAAAACTAGACTTATAGGACATAATCCCAAGTTCCTTTGTAAACTTTACAAAGGAGATCATATAACTCGCTTGTTCCTTGTTACTACCATGGTACAAGAAGTGTGATCCTTGTTTGGTGGCCCTTCAAGTTTTGAGTCATCTTTGGTTTCCCAACATTCTAATCCTTCTTTGGTTGATTTAGCGGTCATGCCTATCCAATCTTTAGCTAACACCACTCCTATTTTTATGAGTGATGCATCTCTTGACCATGTTGTCTCGCATTCTGTTTAACTGACTGTCATGTCGATGCAATCTTTGGCCGAAACAACTCTTGTTTTTGGGAGTGATGTTTCTCTTGACCATGTTTTCTCACATCCTACTCAACCAATGGTTGAATAAGTGGTCATGTCAATACAATATTTGGTTGACCCCACTCTTCTCTTGGAGAGTGACAAGTCCAAACAAGTGACATTACCTATGAAACCTTCGGTCAATCCCACTCTTATTTTGAGGGGCTATGTGTCTTTCGACCATTTCGTTACCAATTTTAGTTATATAACTTATGAAAAGGGGAGCATTCCATTCTCTCTGAGTATTCTCCCTCCAAGTCCTAGGATGGTTTCCTTTGATTAGAATGAACCTATAGAGCCTCAACTTCCTTCTCTACAAGGATCCTCTACAAGTATTTTATCCTCCTAGGTTTGGAAAGCTTTGGGTTCTCCCAAGATTGTGTCAAGTACAATTTAGTTGTGATATTTCATCAGAAGTATTTCATAGGATCCTTGGCTTCCCCCATTATATGTTTCTTAGAACATCATCCTCTAAGTCTTGGTTAAGCTCTTTTTTGACTCTCCAAAAAGAGAAAAATATTGTTGAGTGAACTTGTCTCTTTCACACTCGTTAAATGGATTTGAAAGGACATCTATTTGGTGTAATTTTAACCCTTTTTCAGACCAAGTAGACTACTTACGAAAAAGGAACACTCTAGTCACCATTGGCTAGAAGAGTTCTCATGGGTGTTATTTTATACTTTTTCTTGCCTAGGGGACTAAATCTATGAAACATGACATTCTTTGGAGTTAAGTTGTAATCAAATTCCATCATCATACTTGCAGTATTGAGCCTATTTCCAATTCCCTCTTTCTTGTTACAAGCCTCTTACCTCAAAAATTTGCATCACTAGCCAAGCATAACCTTTTTTATATCCTTTGCAGCTTGACACCCTATACCCTAAGAGGAAAAATTACCCCGAGTTTCCATGCCCCTAATGCAATTACTTGCATTGAGTGTAGAATTTTCCACTGTCTGGAGCTAGTTTCTTACTCGCAACACACATTTCCTCTCATGTATCATATCATTTATTTTCCTATGAAACAAAAAAAAAGATGGGTGGGTGTTATCCACAATTTTGGTCATTGTGATGATGTCCTGATGATGTTATGATGATAGCAAATCAAACTCCTCATTAAAGAACTCCTTCCTGAAAAGGGTTTCTCTTATCTATTTCCAGAAATCATGTTTTGAGGAATGTTTGCAGGCTGCATATATACTCTCCTGCGGGAATCCTTCATTCTCGCAGGCTGCATTCAACTAGGGTGCAAACTTCTCGCACTGTAATCATTGCCAGGGTGTGGACATCTTTTTATAAAGGAAAAAGCTAAGATTCTCGAGCCTTCTAGAAGGGAATCTTCTAGAAGGGTGAGTTGGTATTCGAATGGTTGTTCAGAAGCTGGCTTTCCAGATTTATTGGGATCATTCTTATCCTAGCAACTAACCTATTCTCTCTTATAAATTGATGAGAATACTCATGGAAAGGGTTAAGTGGGCAAGCTTGAGAGATCTATTGGAGAATTGGTACATGATTGTATGGAGAATTGATGCTACAGCAGATAGAGACAACAACAAGGTCATCATAAGTAGTTGATTTTCTTCATGCATGAGCAAGTGTGTGTGTCAGAACTAGAAGCCATTGAAAGGAGATCTATGACATCAAGGCTCAGGTTGTATATTTCTCTTTCAGTTAATTCAATACATGAATATGTCCCTTTCCCATAATGATGATGTCATCTTATTACATGATTCCTTGATCACATGTATAGACTAGGTATTGAATATATTAATTTGCTTGTACTTCGATTGGTTTGTACTATTGTGATTGGACGGCACAAGAGCATTGAAGAGGAGCGAGGAACAACAGATATTTAAGGAGAGTGTTCATAAGGTATGTCCACTATCCATTTCTCTTAATTCATTCAATAGTCTAGATCTAGGGAAAGAGTAGTATTCTGTCTTGTTTTGTTCTAGATCCAGGTGGATCTAGGGAGATTGGTCTGTGTCCGCACTCACGAATTTATCCTGAAACAAAATTGGTGACTCCACTGGGGATCTACCCCTTTTGTCTTTTTGGTTTATGGATTTTCTGTGGCCATTTTCTCCTGATTTGTAAAACTCTGAGTCCTCAGGATACCCTGAGTGACCTTCTGGGTCCAAAAGTTAGTTTGATTTTTGTTTGATTTTTCAAATTTTTCATTAGTTTCAGGGATTCCTGCACTGTGCCCATTAGCAGCCTACGAGAACCTTGATAGTTCGCACCTTGCTTATATATTCCAGTGCGAGAAGTTCGCATTCTGCATTTAAGTGGCCTGCGAGAACCATAGTTTCTCGCACTGTGTCCCACACTAGCCTGCGAACAGTTTTGGTGAAATTTTTGGATTCCAGTTCTGACTTTTGCAATAGCTCAGTAAGGTTGATTTAAATCTTTCTGACTCTTTGGATTACTGTCTTACCTATTTTTGCTTTCTTTTGCTTGCCGGACCTGATCTAGGTTTTCTAGGTTTGTTCTTGCTTTGGTCATTTGACTTTCATCTCTTAGCCTTTATTGGCAATTGCTCTTCTCTCTGATTACTGGAGTTGAATATGTCCTGTTGGTTAAGAATCAGTGATTGATTGGAAGTTAAGTTTTTGATGTTTCTCTTGTACTTGTTGCTACAAAAGGACAATTTTCATTCGCATTGACAAGCTCTTTTGGTTTGTTTTTGTTTTTGATTTCATTGAAAGTTTTGGATTGGGTTGTTTATTTGGGTCTTTATAATTTGGTTTTCTTTTCTCATTCATTAGAGTTCTTCTTGGAAAGTGAACTGTATGTTTTCTTTCAAGATATTTGTTTTACCTTTGAAACATCATTGAAAATCAAAATTTTAAAGTATTGAAGTTTTGAAAAAGACATCTAGACATTGTTCATTGATACATGATTATTTGTATTGGCATCAAAAAGGAAATTGAGCATTGCATTTGCATTGTAATATTGAGATTGATTCAGAAATTGTTCTCTCTCTCCCATGATTAGGATTCATTGAATGAAAAAGATTACATTTCATCATATCCTTGCATTGATTGGATCAGAGTCACACATCATTGAGTTTCACTTCCATTGCCTTTGAGTAAACAACAGCCATTAAAAACATTGCGCAATATTAAAATTGATCTAGTAACTCTTTTATAGGACTCTTTTACACCAACATTTAGCTAGGCTAGTGCTTGGAGTAGGAAGAGAGACACACTCTCCAAAATCTAAAAAACACACAATAGCATCTTGAGATAGGGAGTGTAAAATTCCATTGGCTGCATATTGTCCTGGGAAGCCCTTCTAACACAAGGGTCAAGCATTAGGTCGCATTGGTGTTGGCAGGGATACTAACCTTCTCTGTTAACATCGGTGTAGATATTGCATGTATTATGGGGGTCACTCCGAGGTATACCCACAATTATGAGTGGAAGCCTTTGAGTTGATTTCGGGCTCGATACCCTGCCTTTGCATGTGGATCGGACTGATGATTGTTTCCCCAAGCAGTACTGTTGTCTGTGGTAACCTTAGTGGCCTTTCTCTCTAGGCTCTTACCCAAGGTGACTGTGGAGGGGAAAGTCTCCATGGTACCTGGAATCGACGTTGATCAAACTCACTCGGGCTCCTTGGAGGGTATACCCACGATTATGTGTGGGAGCTTGCACCAGGGCGTAAGTCTGTTAAGCAGGTCGTCAACGTAACTTTTCCACCTTAGCCCTACCCCTTCTCATCTCGTTGTTGCGACATTGGATTTCATCACCAACTAGTGGCTTCGGTATTAGGAGGTATTGTTTGCTTGGTGATTGCCTCTAAATTTTGTTTACTAGTGTATGATGTTGTTTTCTCGTAGTTGACCTTAAGATTTTCGTTAGGGAGTTTGTTACTCATTTACAATTGCTCCCCCTCGACGTTCGCGTAGGATGCAAGGTTTGTCTCCGGAACATCCGGAAGCTTCACAACCTTTGCACACAACAACACCTGAGGGTACCCCTGAGGACTCTCCTCGTCCGGGTGAAATCCCTCTTGTTCCTCTACCACACGTGGACATATGTGACATCTCAGAAGTCTTTACACCACCTACACAAGTACAAACCACTGATCCTCTTGTAGAATTTTGAATTACCAATACTATAGAGGATTATCGCATTTGTCGTGGTGAACGACCTTCAGGGCGATTTCATCTTTCTGGTGAATATCTTCCATCTACTGACTCAATCGCTGGGCCTTCTCACGGTGTAGTTGGCCAAGATCCTTCTTGGTTAGGTGATTTTCGACGAGTCTTTTTTGGTACTGAATCCCCTGTCTACGAAGTCATCGACCCTTCTGTGTTTCCTGAACAAAGAACTACACCAGAGACTACCACCTATCGTTTTGTTCTCCCTCCCGAGATGGCCCATCTCGAAAATACTACGAGTGTCCAAACGAAGATTCCTGCAACTACTCTTGCACCTATTAACACTCAGAGAATACCTGAGGCTACTCCAAATCTACCTGCTGGTTACCATGCATTAAATCCTATGTTGAATGCTCCGCATCCAACACCGCCCCAAACTCCAGCTGGTTCTCCAGGTGGTCCTCAGTTTCCTGGGCATCCTATTCCCGGTTTCATCCCGACACTCCCTCAGTTTCCTACTGGTAATCTTAATGCTAGTAGCATTATTCCGACCGTTGCACCCAATGTGCAAGTTCCTGTTGGTGGTCAGGGTAGTACGTTTCCTTTTCCAGGATGTACTGCAACTATTGCACAACCTACAGTTGGTATACAAATTCCGAGTGGGACTATCCCTTTGGTAGGGGCACCGACCTCACCGTTAGGACAAAACATACCTCCTGCTTTGGCCCAATATTGGAATCAACTTATGCAAAACTTTCCTCAAAATGCTAGGGGGAAACAAGTTGTCCCTACTCCAGGCCAACCATATCCAGGGGTGACTAATCCTATCTGGGGTTCTGGTCAAACTACTCAACCCCAAACTCAAGGTCAAAATCCTTGGGGTTATTATCCTATTCAACCACCACAGGGCCAACCACGATCTTCTCTCTGGGGGAAAACTGCATATGGTCCTACTGGTCTACCAACAGGGCTTCCGCCCCAAAGTCACCAGTATCCACAAGTGAATCGGCAATTGCCTTTTCTTGCTACTCTGGATTTGCCAGATTTGTCTAGGATTGTTAATGATCCTATTCGTCACTCTCCCCAATGGCCTACTATTCCTGCAAAGCTTCCATCGGACATTCCAAAATTCGATGGGAAGGAGAGAGAGGACCCGAATAATCATGTCATGACTTTTCATTTGTGGTGTTCGTCTAACTCATTGATGGATGACTCCATTAGGTTGCGTCTTTTTCAAAGAAGTCTTACAGGTGTTGCTGCGAAGTGGTACATTGAATTACCGCGAGGTTTATTTTCCGATTTCAACACCCTTGCAATGGCTTTTCTAACACATCACCAGTTACCGATCCGTTACGATACTAGAACTGAGATTTTAACCTCTTTCAAACAAAGCACAAACACTCATATATCTGATCATATTCATGAGTGGCGACGAAGGAGACGTCTCATCAAACTTGAGCTTCCTGATCAGTTACTGGCAGAATGGTTTACAAAATATTTTGTAAATAAAATCGGTAAAGATATTGCTATGGGCGGTGTTGTCACAGAAGAGAAGGCTATTAGGCATGCTCAGTATTTGGATCTTGTTTATTCACAAATGGGAACCTTGTATGATTTACTACCCGATTTACCTCGTCCTGGTACTTCTACCTCTTCTGCACCTCCGGTTGCCTCGCATGCAGTCGATGGTGTGATTGGTTCTACTCATAGCCACTCACATTATGTTTCCACCACAACCCCAAAATCCACATCTTCTAATGTGAAAAGTGCTCCGTCTCCTGCTCCTCCCCTCGGTAAAACCTCGGAAGTGAACATTGTTCAGTCTACACCGGTCGGTAAGACTAAGTCTAGAAAAGGGAGAGGCAAGAATAAGGAGGGTAAAAACAATAATCCTACTGAACAAACCAAATCACCTCCTATTGATGACCGAGATAAACGCAAGCCACGCTATCCTTTCCTTATCTGTGGTGACGATCACTACACGAAGGATTGTCCGAGACGTGCCGAGGTCAACAAGTTCCTTCAAGGAACATCGAAACCTTCTACGCCGGCTGTCTTGTCTCAACCCTTCCCGTCTCAACAACAGGCTTCATTGGTCATCCATGACCAACCATCTACCTCTACACAGTCCTATGTTTTGATGTGCATCGGTGACTCTACGAAGAACGATATTACACTTACCACTAGAGCTAAAGACTATACTCCTTCTAAGGAGAAAGTTGATGACTTACCTCCCAATTTGATACAGCTTTCTCCACCAAATCCACCTACAAATGGTCCTCTTCATATAGAAAGACCAAGTCTTGATATAGTTTTACGACCTCCCAAAGGTGTCGTTAAGATGTCGACATTCAATCCTCATGCTAGGGCAGCCCAGAACTATAGCATTGTCGAAGATCTGGCCCAAGCACCCTCAGCGATGTTTGCCCTTGAAGTCCTTCAATCTTGTCCTAAACAGCGAAGGGCTCTGTTGAAAGCGATAGGTGGAATTGATCCTACAGACTCGAATTTGATAGTCTTTAACTTGGAAGATCATATTCCAAGGTTACCTCGACAGCTTGCGTTTCAAATACAGGTTGTGGTCGCCGACAAGAGCATTTGTCGGACGGTCATTGATGAAGGTGCCTCTACGTGCGTAATGTCTTTTTCTTATTGGAAAGCCATTGGCTCTCCACTGTTAACGGAATCACAAAACACTTTACGAGCCTTCAATGGCTCCGGTTTTAAACCATACGGTGTTCTTCCGTTGTTGCCTGTTACTCTTGAAGGCAAGACCGTCCAGGTGGAAGTGGAAGTTTTCGATACCCCTCTAGATTATAATCTTCTACTTGGACGAAGTTGGGTCGATTCTATGCGTGTTGTCGTGTCAACCCTTTTCCATGTCCTACGTTTTCCTCACCAGGGCAAAGTGGTCACGGTTGATCAACTTGATTTCTTTAATGCCGATACTCGCACGGGAAATGTGCCATTCATAGCGAACACCCCACCGGGTTATGAGAATGTTGGTGTCGGTCTTTTGAAAGATTCGTCGTTAATGGGTACCTTTCCCATACCACAACCACCCAATACTCCAAGCCCGTTAATTGCATAAATTAACATGATCTCTACCATGCCTTGTGAGCTTCCAGTGTCTGTCGACCCTTGGATAGTTCCTGATCCTGGAGATCATGTTCGTTTCGGCGACGTTATGCCGTTAAGTCCGGTTGAGTCCACTTATAAAGATATTCAATCGACAAACCATACTACTTCTTCTTGCGAGGAGTTGTCTCCTAATCCTTTCCGTGTTGTTTTTCCAACTGATGAGATGATCATGTCCATCTTGGCTGATAACCCTTGGGACGATGGACATCATCGTTCCATACTGTTTCTGGAACAACAAACTCTTGAGAACTACCAACGGATTTCGACTTCATCGAACGTTGTTGTTATTATGACTGTTCCTGAATCTACACGAGATGTGTTTGCAGAAGGGAATCTTAGTAACATTTCACCCACGATACCCATAGATATTTCAGTGAAATCTGGAATCGTCAAGAACATTCATATTGGAGATTCGTGTTCTCCCAACGAAATTGTCACCTATACTTCCTTGTTTAAAGAATTTCGTGACATTTTTTCTTGGAGTTACGAAGAGATGCTGGGTATTGACCCTTCTATTGTGGTCCACGAAATTAAGACATACCCTGGAGCCAAGCCAGTTCGGCAACGTCTCCGTCCTGTCCATCCACGTAAAGCGGCAGCCATTAAACTTGAAGTTGAAAAACTCCTTAAAGCCGGTTTTATTTATTCGGTGGCATTGACAGAGTGGGTGTCTAATCTAGTACCGATTGATAAAAAGGGTGGTAGTATATGCGTTTGCGTTGATTATCGGGATATCAACAAAGCTTGTCAAAAGGACAATTTTCCAACCCCTTTCGTTGACCAAATTGTCGATGACTGTGCTGGTAGTGAAATCTTTTCCCTCATGGATGGATTTTCCGGCTATAATCAAATCAATATAGCTCCCGAGGACCAACATAAAACGACTTTTATTTGTCCTTGGGGTACTTTCGCCTACAGGAAACTCCCTTTCGGTCTGAAGAACGCAGGTGCTAGGTTCCAACGTGCTATGTCTTATGCATTTCACGATATCAAGCATATTGTTCAACCCTATCTGGACGATTTGCCGGCTCACTCTTTACATAGGGTCGACCACCCTAATCATCTTCGAGAAATTTTCGTTCGTTGTCGATTCTATCGCATTCGCTTAAACCCTCATAAATGTGTTTTTTGCATAGAATCTGGTCGTCTCCTCAATTTCATTATTTCACGCCATGGGATCTAGGTTGATCCTATCAAGGTCGAGGCAATTCTTAATCTACCTCCTCCTTCTTCTTTACGCCAGTTACAAAGTTTGCAGGGGAAAGCAAACTTTCTTCGTCGGTTCATCCCGAATTACGCCGAGATTACTCGAGGTTTCACACGTCTTTTAAAGAAAGATTCAGAGTTTGTCTGGGATAAGATTGCCAATGATGCCTTTGAAGCTTTAAAATTGTCCCTCACAAAAGCTCCTCTTCTTTTCCCTCCGGATTATACTCGAGATTACTTTCTTTATCTAGCTGCATCCGAGTATACCATTGGTATGGTCCTCGTTCAAGAGGATGATAACCACGATGAACATGTTATTTATTACTTGAGTCGAAATTTATCATCCACAGAAGTCAAGTACCAACATGTTGAGAAACTGGCCTTGGCTGTTGTCCAAGCAGTCCAACGTTTTTGTCACTATATTCTCTCCAGGAAGACTACTGTGATTTCACACTGTAACCCCATGCAACACATATTGACACGTCAATTGCTGGGGGGCAATTACTCCAAGTGGATTGTTATTCTCCAGGAGTTCGATTTGGAATTTGATCGTGCCACATCGAAGAAGTCCCTAGTTTTCGCTGAGTTGATTTGTGATTTTCCCCACACTGCAACGGAAAAAGTAGCAGTTGATTTGTTACCTGACGAGTCACTTTTCCTTATCAGTACCGACAATATTTGGTACGGAGATATCATTATCTATCTCCAAACTCAAACTTTCCGGCCTGCGGTGTCCAGTGCCGAACGTCGTCGTGTTCGTTATCAAGCACATCATTATATTATCCTCAGCGATACTCTTTACCGTCGAGGCATTGACTCTGTATTTCGGCGGTGTTTGACTTTTGACGAAGATGAGAAAGATTTAAATGATTGCCACTCTGGAGCATGTGGTGGTCATATGTCTGGGTATGCTACTGCTCAGAAAATCTTACGTGCAGGTTATTCTTGGCCTTCCTTGTTCCATGACTGCATTATTGTTGTTCAGAAGTGTCATGCCTGCCAGACCTATAATCAGAATATTCGGTCGCATCCTGCTCCACTTCATCCTGTAGTCTCCATAGGTCTGTTCGCTAAATGGGGCATTGATTTTATGACATGTCACCCTCACTCGGCCGGGGGGCATGGTTACATTATCGTCACTGTTGATTATTTTACTAAGTGGGCCGAGGCAATGCCGACATTCGATAATACTGGGAAGACTGCAACACTTTTCCTTTTCAACCATGTCATTACTCGTTTTGGTGTTCCTCAGGCTATCGTTACCGATCACGGTAGTCATTTTAGAAATAATATGATGTCCGAACTTACGGAGAAATTGGACCTTCGTCATGATAGCTCAACACCCTATAATCCACAGGCCAATGGCCAGGTCGAAGCCATCAATAAGGTTCTCATCACTATGATTCGACGGATGATAGGAATCCATAAAACTAGCTGGCACACAATGTTATTTTTGGCATTGTGGGCATATCGGATGTCTATTAAGTCTGCCACAGGATTCACGCCTTTTCAATTAGTTTATGGCATGGAAGCCATTCTGCCGATAGAATGTGAGATTCCGTCTTTGAAACTAGTTGTAGAACTTTTACCAAATACTTCTGCCGAAGAGGAATGTCTGTTGTATCTAATGCGACTAGACGAGACTCGCCGAGACGCTACTCTTGTTTTAGAAACCCAGAAGAAACGTGTTAAGGCACAACATGACAAGCATGTCAAACCTCGTGTCTTCTCTGAAGGAGATCTTGTTCTTCTATATGAACAAGATAAAGATGTCTTAGGAGCTGGGAAATTCGAACCAATGTGGCGTGGGCCTTACATTGTTAGCAAAGTTTTGGCAAAGGGGGAATATGAGCTAGTGGATTATGATGGGGTACCTTTGAGCGAACCCAGAAGTGGGTTGTACTTAAAGAAGTACTATGCATGAGTCATTTGTGCATGAAGTACTTGTATTTTTATGTATCATACTGAGTGTGTGTGATTACTTTTAGCTTTGAGTTTGACGTTATTTGGTCTCTACCCTTACGATTATGTTGTGT
>ML793091.1:594758-621174 GCA_009831015.1 Picea engelmannii
CATATAGAATATCAACACATTCCGAGAAGTCTTAATACATTGACAGATGCGTTAGCTAATTATGTATTGGACAGACATTTAAATCACTTATAAATTAAACACATTAAAATGTACACAAATGTAAAGTAAGCCGGTAGGAACCACATATATATATATATAACGATCAAATTCTGTGTTTACAAAATGAGTCCGAAGACCAAAATATAAAAATGGAAGCTCGTGGCTTCTACATAACGATATCATGACATCAATGATGTTCACGATAGTATGCTAAAGTCCTGGCTACTCTGCAGAGAAAACGACCCATAGTGGCAGAGACTCCCACGGTATGACGCTGATCACATCGTGGGATCTCCTCCAGAGGCATATCTGGAACATCATGCATCAATCCCTCTAAGTTCTGCTCCACTGTAAGGTAGTCCTCGGCAT
This sequence comes from Picea engelmannii, assembly GCA_009831015.1. NCBI lineage: Eukaryota > Viridiplantae > Streptophyta > Pinopsida > Pinales > Pinaceae > Picea > Picea engelmannii. The sequence goes on from ML793091.1 coordinate 595,188, forward strand.
ACTGGGGGACTGGAACTACTGCTTCTCCTCACCACTGAACAGGAGAACTACCAGCTGGTCTGTATGCCCCAACATCTGTGTTATCAATACAATTTGGTGTTAGTCTTCGGCTAAAATTACAAAACCAAAAACATTTAATATGATGAAAATACAAAAACATCTAAAAAGTTAAAAAGTTGGTGTACTTCTTACCAATATTTCCCCACTGTGAATCTTCAGGGAGGACAAGGTCAGGATCACCTCGAAAGTCCAAGCCAACATATGCATAATCCTCTATCATCACAACCTGGCCTTGGAGCCAATCGAAGAAACGATCGTCATATCTGACGATAGGTCCTGCCACATGCCTAGCCATGAGCTGGCACCATCATAGCATCCGTGGATCTCTGGGACCCGGGAAATGCCAATCTGCCTGAAGTCTGTACACTGGGACCCTCTCACAAAAGAAGGATACTAACAATGATCCATAACCAAATTGCTTGAGATCTCCACGCCTGCTTTTTGTCAGTTGTTTCTTGAGATTGCGTAGCACTGCATCAGCCCAGTTGAAAACCCAGGGCTCAAGACACTCGAGGGCATACTGAAAGTAGCTCTGTAGAGCCATGTGTGTGGAAACACTGCCTTCCATTCGAGCTATAGTAAAGAGAACGGTATGGAGAGTGATATCAGTCACTCCCCAAATGGCCACCTTTCCCTTTTGTCTTTCTGCCTCTGGCACGCAATACTCTCGGCAATACTCACTCATTTTCATACGGCCTCTGCGACTACCGGTCAAACTGACACGAGATCCTTGTCATGACAACCCAGTCAGGAAATAGATATCCTCAATATCAATTGTCAATGTATGGGCATCGACGTTAAAAACCTTCTGATCCGGATCCCACATCCGGACTAAATGTTCCAACATACGGACTTGGGCTCTCATGCCCGGTATCCGAAAATACTTTAAGAGACCGCAATCTCTTAAAGCGGCAATGGTTGGAGGGTGATTTTCGATGGCGTAATTATAATCCTCATGTTCCCTTTCTCTCCATTCGAGCACCATTGTGTGACTATTAACCTGCATGGCAATCATGTGAAGACAGTTAATGATCTAAACATGAGAAAAAATTGGTTTTTATGACTAAACGTTATACAAATTTTTTGACCTCTGCGTTGTTCACAGGCGGGTTTTGAGCACAGTGCGAACTTCTCGCACTGTATCTCAAGCTCACCTGCGAGAATGAAGACTTCTCACAGGCCCCGTATGGGCAGCCTACGAGAATCTTCATTCACGCATAGGGTTTCAATACCAAGCTTAAAACTTAAATTTTAACCAATAAAATCATAAAATAAAACCATGAAAGGCTAGGGAATTGAGCACTTACCAGTTTGATCCAGACGGTTCATGAAATGATGCCCCGAAGCACCCGGAAATTAACAGTGAAGATTGGAGGTAAAATGGAAATTTTTTCACTAAAATGGTGAATGGATAAAAACATATGGTAAAAATGAGATGTAAAATTGTTTTATTTACTTTTTACCATAGTGAAAGTGGGTTTTTTCATATTTATTTGCTGTTTTACCCTAATTACTAATGCGAAAGTGAGTAAAATGACTGCAGGTACCTAATGAGACGATTATGGACCAAAAAGTTTTTGAAGTACGGTGTGTTTATTTGGTTTTCTATGGTTTTTATCTAAAAAATCTCAAGTGCCTTTTATCCATTCTAGCACTTGTGAAAAACTTAGAATGTGATCGAGCGTTGTTTTATCTCTTTTCCGGGCTCGATGTCATTACACGAAAAAGGAACCCCCCTGGAGTTGACTTTAAGCCCTTTTCACGACTCCCTAAACATGAAAAGATTGCCGAGCAACCTTGCTATTTTCACGCTCGTTAAAGTATTTGAACTTACGCGTCCTCCGAGCGATAGTTTAACCCTTTTTCGGTCTCGTTGGACTATTGTATGAAAAAGGCACTGAGAGAGTTCTCTTTTAAGTGTTTTTCCAAACTCTATAATCTTGAAAAACCTTTGAGTTTTCTATCTCTGGACTCGTTAAACAAACATTGACAGACCTGTGATGGGACCGAGCCACTCCTTCTTAGGGTTCGTTAAAAATACTCTGAGGGACTCGTCCGAAGGATGAGCTTATATCAACAAGATTATGTGATCCTCTTCAAGATTGCATAAAAATAAAGAGGTACTTGCCAGAAATGGTGGGGGAAAAATTTGGGAAAGGGATGTGTTTCATTTTTGAGTTAATTGACAGTAAGTGTCGCTCTTGAACACGACACCCCCTATTCATCATCCGAAGTTGGTTTGGGAAATCCATTTGTCTCTCATTCGATTTGATTACAAGGTCTTTCCATGTGTCGTTTTTTAGTCAATGCTGCCAAATCATTGGTCGTGTCGTCCATATGTACAAGAGTTGTCCATTTGAAACCTCTATTGAGTCGGCCATCTGCAGTTATCCTTTCACTTTGTGTCGGCCTTCCCTGTGTCCAAAGTCCAATTGCTACATGCTCTGTTTCACCATCAAAATCTGTTACTCATTTCGTGTCACTAATGGGGGATACATCAAGGCCCTCCTGTGACGAGTTTTGTTCTGTCGACTTCATCACATTATCCGGAGTCAAAACTCAAAAATCATTTAGTACCTTGAAGCTTGCATGCTCAATGGCAAGTTTCTCGCTTTCGACAATGGGTTTACATCATTGACCTCTGATCAAAAGATTCTGACGGGTGTTCGACATCAACTCATTTATTCATAGTCAATGGATTTTACTATAGTACCTTGGGAGTCATTGACATTAATGGTGATTTCCCTCGAACTTGTTAACAGTATACATCAATGACCGATAATCAAGTGGTTTCTGCCATGTTCGACTTCGACACATGTAATCACATGGTCAGATTCATACTTTTGGGAGATAAGATTGAAGACCCTGGATGTTGTCTTCATAGTCCAGGTTGCAATGAAGTATGTATATTTTTGTGACACATAGATCCACTGTGTATGTTTCGTGGCTATGTCATCTCGATTATTTATTGCATAGATCCACAGTGTATTCCGGTGGTTGTGCTACATAATGATTGCATGGATCCATAGTGTATGATTGGTGGCCATGATCTTTGTTTTTGATGTCATCAGTTTACGATCTGAGTATGGGAATGCCTACCTCAGGAATTGGTATATATGATATTCTTCTGATGCTTGGATGTTTGCAGGTCTCTGATTAGATGTGCTTTTGGTTCTTGGCACACACATGCAGCTTACAAAGTCTATCAACTGTCACTAGTTCCACTCTCAGACTTTGGGGGGAATTCTGTTATCCACAATTTTGGTCATTGTGATGATGTCCTGGTGATGTTATGATGATAGCAAATCAAACTCCTCATTAAATAACTCCTTCTTGAAAAAGGTTGCTCTTATCTATTTCCAGAAATCATGTTTTGAGGAATGTTCGCAGGCTGCATATATACTCTCCTGCGGGAATCCTTCATTCTCGCAGGCTGCATTCAGCTAGGGTGCGAACTTCTCGCACTGTAATCATTGCCAGGGTGCGGACATATTTTTATAAAGGAAAAATCTAAGATTCTCGAGCCTTCTAGAAGGGAATCTTCTAGAAGAGTGAGTTGGTATTCGAATGGTTGTTCAGAAGTTGGCTTTCCAGATTTATTGGGATCATTCTTATCCTAGCAACTAACCTATTCTCTCTTATAAATTGATGAGAATACTCATGGAAAGGGTTAAGTGGGCAAGATTGAGAGATCTATTGGAGAATTGGTACATGATTGTATGGAGAATTGATGCTACAGCAGATAGAGACAACAACAAGGTCATCATAAGTAGTTGATTTTCTTCATGCATGAGCAAGTGTGTGTGTCAAAACTAGAAGCCATTGAAAGGAGATCTACGACATCAAGGCTCAGGTTGTATATTTCTCTTTCAGTTAATTTAATACATGAATATGTCCCTTTCCCATAATGATGATGTCATCTTATTACATGATTCCTTGATCACATGTATAGACTAGGTATTGAATATATTAATTTTCTTGTACTTTGATTGGTTTGTACTGTTGTGATTGGACGACACAAGAGAATCGAAGAGGAGAGAGGAACAATAGAGATTTAAGGAGAGCGTTCATAAGGTATGTCCACTATCCATTTCTCTTAATTCATTCAATAGTCTAGATCTAGGGAAAGAGTAGTATTCTGTCTTGTTTTGTTCTAGATCCAGGTGGATCTAGGGATATTGGTCTGTGTCCGCACTCACGAATTTATCCTGAAACAGTGGGAAAAGAATATTATCTCTTATCGACAACATTCATGTCGCCTTTTAATAGAGAACAAAATTTTGAGTCCAATGTCATCCAAAGTTTGGATTTAGCATGAACTTAGGAAGATGAGCTCATTACTTAGAGTTTACTCCTCCAATTGCTTATTCTTCTAGTCCCTATGGAGAGTTTTTTGATGCCTCCTGCATCGAAGTTTTATCATCAAGTCTATACTGCTTGAGTTATCCATATGTATCATGCTCTTGTTCAAAGGATGTTTATAATCCTTTGTTGGCCATTCCTCAGAACTCTTGAATTTGCATGTCATCCATACCCTTAGTGTATCTCAAAGTCACATGAAGTTGTAGTCCTATCATGCACCATGGTCCTACTTTCATTATGGGTAGGTAACCTTGAACCTAGCAGTTGACATTTCCTCATTGGTCATTGACTCAGGGGTTTCCCTTGTGTTAGACATCAAGAAATCTATTCACACATTGGGATTTGTGCAGTGCCTTGGATGTCATTAGCCTTATTGGTGGTTTCCTCACCTTTGTTGATAGTATTCCTTATTATTTTCTATTCATAGGGTCTTTTTCATGCACTACTTTCGTCTGGTGCATGCGAGAGACACACAGGGTCATTGGTTCATGAACATCTTATTCATTAAAGATCCTCCTAATAATCAAGCTATTTCTTTGTACCTTATGTTGATTGATGAGAGATTCCTTTATGCTCTCCTTTTAGAGGGTCTCCTTCCATCAACTTCAACTCATCTATTATGGAAATGAGACCTAGAGTCTTATGAGTACCTAGAGGCTTGTAGTCGTCAGTGACAGGTTCTCCCGCCATCGACAGTTGAGAATACATCAATGTTTCCTGATCGATAGATTCTTCAAGTGTTTGACCTCAACACCCTTATTCAGACTTCTAAGAATGTGTTATAAAAACATAATCATGGAGCAATAAAATAAAACAAATGCGGAAATAAAACACAGAAGGTACACAATACAATAGAGACAAAGATATATGTGGTTCACCCAGTGTGGGCTACATCTACCAGAGAAATTGCCAAGTCCTTCATTTATTATTATCCAACAAATGAAGGGATACAACCTACAACACACCCACTATAACTTCCTCTTCTTTCTCTCACAGTCTCCTCACTCAGAATACAATATTCACAATGATACATAGCCATAACACATTTCCCTCATAAAAGAGGGTTTCCTTTTAGGGAAAAAACCCTAACATAAATTCTATCGTTAGATCTGTGACCTTATAATGAACTATCTAGATTTACAATGAAATTACAATATAGATTTACAAGGCAATTTTTACTTCAGGGGCTTCTCCCCCAAACCCCGCCATGGGCCTGCTTTCCCCCGGACCCCACACAAGGGGTAACCCCCCTCTGCACTCCCACGCATGGAGGATTGTACATTCATCCGGGGTGTAAAGTCTTCATGGGGTATAAACACGACTAAAACAAAGACCTCTGAATCAAGAATATAATCGGGCTCCACAACCAACATTCTCCCACTTGGAGATTGATTTGAAAAACTCCACCATTGTTGTATCTACTGGACTATGATATTTCTTGGACCTGTCAAATTTCTCATCTTCATATTCATTATTGAAAACCAACTGAAAAATGAGAAGGAACTCAATTTCTCCCTCGTTACTCCCTTAGTTAACATGTCTGCAGGATTTTTACTCCCTTAGTTAACATGTATGCAGGATTTTTACTCCCTTAGTTAACATGTCTGCAAGAACTCAATTTCTCCCTGGTTACTCCTAATATAGCTTCCATTTTCTAGATTTTTAAAATAAACACAGTGATTAGAATGACATCTACTATAACCATGTTCTATCATAAACCTTTCAAACTTCAAATACCACTTCCTTGGAGCTTTATTTAGGACATACAAGCTCTTATCCAACCTGCATACCAAATTCTACTTCCCTATGACCTACTACCCTTGTGGCTGATGCATATAAATATCTTCCTCCAAATCCCCATGGAGAAAAGTTATTTTTACATCTAACTGTTCAATATGAAACTATTCTACTGCCACAAGACTTAAAATAGTCCTAATTGAAGTCATTTTAACAACGGGAGAAAATATTTCATCAAAATATATACCTTTCTTTTATGCAAACCCCTTTACAACAAGTCTAGCCTTGTACTGTTTTTTTCCTCCATCGTCTTCCTTCAACTTGTAAATCCATTTGTTTTGCAATTCTCTTTTTCCTGTAGGAAATTGAACCAAGTCCCAAGTCTAGTTATTTTCCAAGGAATCCATTTCCTCTTTCATTCCTTTCTCCCACTTCATTTTGGTGTCTTCTTGCATTGCCTCTTTATAACAGTCTGGTTCACTAGAATCAACCAACAATAAATAATAAAATGAAGGAGAGTATTGTTCTGGGGTTCTACTTAACCTGGTAGATATTCTAACAACACTTGCAGGAATTTGATGTATTTGTTGATCATGTTGTTGTACATTTTAATTTTCTAGTACCTTTGGAGTTTCTTTTTTAGTGATCTCATCAAGCACTATGTAGTATGGTTTTTCTTTTTCCTGTTTCTTTCACTGCAACTGATCTTTGTACACGACCTTCTCATTGAATTTGACATCTCTACTCCTAATTATTTTCTTATTTTCATAATCCCATAAGTGATAACCAAAATCATTAACACCATATCCAATAAAGGTACACTTCTTGGATTTTTCCTCAAGCTTTTTTCTATTTTCTTTATCAATATGGACAAATGATTCACAACGGAAAGTCTTCAAAAAATAATATTTTACCTTTTTACCTTTCCATGCCTCCTATGTAATTATACCATCCAAAGAGCTTGAAGTTCCTCTGTTTATTAAGTAAACAACAATATCTACAACATCTGCCTAGAACTGTAAGGGAAAACCAACATGCAATCTCATACTCCTTGCACGCTCCATGATTGTCTTGTTCATCCTTTCTGACACACCATTTCCTTGTGGTGTTCCTGGGGCTGTCTTCTCTCTACGAATCCAATGGTAAGAACAATAATCATCAAAATCCTTGTTGCAATATTCACCTCCATTGCCTGATCTGAGACACTTCAACCTTTTTCTTGTCTCATTCTCAACCAAATCTTTGCATTTCTTAAAAGTATCAAAAACATCAGATTTTTGTCGAATGCAATAAACCCAAGTTTTTCTAGTTGCATCATCAATAAAAGTAACATAATAAAGAGATCCACCAAGAGATGATACCTGAGTTGGTCCCCATACATTTCTATGCACAAGCTCTAACTTTTCACTCTTTTTTTCTTTTCCGACTCTGAGAAATATGACTCTCTTCTGTTTTCCATAAACACAATGCTCACATAAATCCAAATCAACTTGTTTAAGATATGGAAACAAATTTATTTTATGAAGTATTTTCATCCCCTTCTCACTCATGTGCCCAAGCCTATGATGCCACAATGCAGTATCCACTCATGTAGAAGCTAAAGAGATAGAAAAATCAGTATTACTAGTACATAAATACAATGTACCTACCTTCTCTCCTTTTTCTATCACCGATGATCCTTTGGTGACCTTCCACACATTATCTGTAAATATGGATATACAAAATTCACTTGCCAACTTCCCTGTGAAAATTATATTTTTCCTTAGATATGGAACATGTCTTACCTCTTTCAACAACCATTGCTTTCCATTTCTTTGATTTATTTTCACTTTTCCCATTCCAACAATTTTACATGGTGGATCATCACCCAAATGAACCTGTCTAAAATAACCTTGAACATAATCTAGAAAATGTTTCCTATGGGGTGTGGCATGAAATGAAGCCCCTGAATATACTACCCAAGACTCAAAAATATTATCTACAAAAAGAATCAAAACATCTTGTAACACATCTCCTGTTACATTTGCTTCCTGATTTTTGTGTTGTTGTCCATCTCTTTGTTTCTTTGGAGCTCTGTAGTCTTTCTTCAGATGTCCTTTCTTCCGACAATTCCAACACTCTATCTTTCCAAATATGGATTTGGATCTGCCCTTCCTAGAATTCTCGTGGTTCTCTGAGTCCTTTCCTCTATCCTTTTGTCTTCCTCTGCTCTCCATGTTTAACACATTACCTGATGTCTCACTTGTGCTTTTCCATCACATTTCCTGACTAAGGATAACACCAACACCATCATAAAATTTTGAAGTGTTTGAACCAAATACATAGTTACTTATAGGCATGATCAAGTTGTTCCATCTTTTCGGAAATGAGCAAAAGATTAGAAGAGCCCTGACCTCATCATCAAAGTCCACTTTTACAAAACTTAGTTGATTAGTAATCGTATTAAATTCATTTAAATGATCTACAATAGACCCACCTTCTAACATCTTCATATTAAATAATCTCTTCAAGCATATAGGGGCTTCCGCAGTGCAAGATATTAGATATTATTTTCAGGATTAACTGCGTAGTGTAAGTCATTAATCTATGACATATATTCATGATTATTAGTCGCAACTGACCAATAATTCTCATGATTTGAATAGTCCACTTAGCACTTATTGCATCGGGTGATGCTCACAGGGGTGAAGAAATGGGATTGAAACCAACGAAATGAATCGCATAGCATCAATCATCACTTCTAGGGCTTGCACCTGGTAACCAGGACTTCCCAGGTGGTCACCCATCCCAATCTCTTCATTAGAAATACCTTCTTGAATGATGAGGGTTTTTCATACAGTTTAGCCAATACATCCATCAATGCCTTCGTTTTCTTTTCTTTTGAAATATTGAAATCCACTTACGCTATCAGGCTCAGCCATATCGTTCCTAGTGCCTTTCTATCAAGAACCTCCCATTCTTTTTCATTCATGGTTGTTGTATTCTTTTCTATTCCACCCAATGGTAGGAATATATCCTTTTGATATAAATAATCTTCCATATACATCTTTCATAACTGGTAGTTTTGGCTGTTAAATTTCTCTACCCTAAACTTTCCATCTTCTGCCATTGCTCCCACTCAAACCAGGAACCCTCTTTTCCTGTGAGTTACCTTTCACTCTGGTACCAGTTGTTATAAAAATAGGATCACAGAGCAATAAAATAAAACAAATACACAAATAAAACACAGAAGGTACACAATACAATAGAGACACAGGTATACGTGGTTCACCCAGTGTGGGCTACGTCCACCAAATAAAATGTTAGGTCCTTCCTTTATTATTATCGAGGAAATGAAGGGATACAACCTACAACACACCCGATGTAATTTACTCTTCTTTCTCTCATAGTATTCCCACTCAGAATACAATTTTCAGAATGATACATAGCCGCAATACATTTCCCTCATAAAAGAGGGTTGCCTTCTAGGGAAAAAAAACCTAACATAAATTCTACCGTCATATCTGCGACCTTATAAAGAATGGTTCATATTTACAATGAAATTACAATATACATTTACCAGGAAAATTTTCCTTTAGGGGCTTCGCCCCCAAACCCCCGCTAGGAGCCCACTTTACCCCATACGTCATAGAGGGGGTAACCCCCCTTTTCAATCCCCGACATGGAGGAGTGTACATTCTTCTGGGGTGTAAAGTCTTCATGGGGTATAAACATGGTTGAAACAAAAACCTCTGAATGAGGAAGATAATCAGACTCCACAATCAACATAATGTACTCGGTGCCTTAATAGTTACTTTCATTATTGGTAGGTTGTATCTCATTTTTTAACGGTATATCTTAATGACCAGTAATCAGAGGAAGTCTCATTGTGTTGGAAATCAACTCCTCTATTCACATTATGTAGAATTTCACCTTCGGTAGATAGTGTAGAAGACCTTCAACTTATAGTAGTAGCATTCCTATTATGTTGTTGTCTTTCACTAGACCAATAACTATATGAATTCAATGATCATGGGAGATCATATTGTACTCCATTGTATATGGATATCCTCAGATTTATTTTGAGACTGGATTGCACCATTTCTTGTTCGTGACTATGACAACCTATGGCACTTTGTATTTCCTATTCATGGCCATAAGAAACTATTTGATGTATTTCCACATGGATCTGTAGTGTAATTCAGAATGGAAGCCATGTATACAAAGTCATTATGGATTGTAATATTCGCATGAGTAACTAGCACTTCCAAATGAGTCTCCATTACTCAACTTCAAGGAATTATTATGTATTTAAGCCATTGTAGATACTTCTTTGACCTCACACATTAGGGGGAATATATTACAACACATTTTTCTCACCCCATGTAACTTGCTTGGATGGCCTTTCCATTTCCCTATGCAGACTTGAAGTCCCCTTTTGTAACTTCCAGAACCAAAAAACAAATTTTTCCACATATATGCACCCTACCAGTTAGGCAACATGTGTATACATAGATTGATCCACTACAATCCACATACATCAGGTTTGGTGCTCAAAATTAAAAATTATGTCAGGTTTTCATGTTGTGTCATGAGATCCATGATCCTTGACCTTCCATATACTCGAAACGCTCTGAATCGACCCTTCAGTTCCATGTTAAGGCTATAAATTGATCCTTATCCAATCCTTGGAGGATATTGAAACATTCAACTTTGAGAGAAAATACACTCTGGAGAAATTTCACTTCATATTGAGTCTACATCCCTTTATCCTTGAAAGTCTAAACTCCTTGTTCATCCCCTAAGCTCTTCCTTCTTTGTGATGGAGAACCTCATTGTCTCCTTTATATCATCTTATCATTGATGAAGGATTGAAGTGGTGGAAGCCTAGATGGAGGGAATTAGTTTCTCGGTTTTGATGTGTGTCGTTACAGATGTTTGTCACCTATATACTTTTCTTGATTATTCTAATAGAAATACTCTCTTCTCATCCAATTGATATCTTGCAAATATTTGAATTATTATTCCTTTGATGTATTTTTCATGTATGTTAATGGAATATTCTAATATATATGCTAACATTATATATTATCACCATATGCTTGCGTATCTTGGTTGTTGAGGACAAGTTGCAGGTATAAATATTTGAGTTGTGCGTTCAACAATGGTCTTCATCAAACATCCAAATGAGGTAGGATCTTGTCCTTGTCTTGTTAACATTTAATTTATATAGCATACTTGAGATTAGAGTTGATTTCTACGTGTCATTCCATCTGTTGTTGTTTACCCCATGCCATAGAGATATTTTCCTCGTAGCAGTGAATATGTCTACAAGATTCACTTTTCTATGGACCTTTTCTAGAGTCACTCCCCCTTCATCAAAACATGTCTAGCAAAATGGTACTGAATAGAAATATGTTGCATCTTACTATGATAAGCTAGAGTTTTAGCCAAGTGAATATCACTTTGACTATCAAAGAATATTTTCACCTTGTCATGTATCCTTCCAAACTCACCTAGCAAACCTTTTAACCAAATTCCTCCTTGCATGCATGAGAGGCAACCATATATTCTGCCTCAGTAGTGAGTAAAGAAACTATGTTTTGAATCTTTGACATCCAACTAATAGGTCCTCCTTCAAGAGTAAATACATATCCTGAAGTGCATCTCCTTTTTTCCAAGCCACCTACAAAATCTGAATCGACATAATTGCATACTGAATCACCGGAACCACTGTAGGTGATAGAATAATTACTTGTTCCCCTAAGACACCGAAGCACCCATTTCACTATTTTCTAATTCTCTTTAATTTGATTTTCCATGTATCTACTGACAAAACCAACTGCATGTGAAATATCTGGTCTAGTACTAACCATCACATACATCAAACTTCCTACTGCATTAGCATATGGTACACGAGACATATAATTATTTTCTTCATCATTACTAGGACATAAACTTGAATAAATATTGAAATAGGAAGCCAAATATATTTGTACGGGTTTCACATTATTCATACCGAATATCATAAGTATTTTCTCCACATACTTTTGTTGTGATAACTATAGCTTACCATCTTTCTTGTCTCTGTGTATCTCCATGCCCAAGATTTGTTTTGTTGCTCCTAGATCCTTGATTTCAAACATCATAGCCAACTAACCCTTTAACTTGTTGATTTCGATCATGCTTCTACTTGAAACAAGCATATCATCAACATATAACACCAAAATAATGAATATGTCATTTTCCAACTTTTTAAGGTAAACATGGTGATCATATTCACTTCTTGTAAAATTTAGGCTCACCATGAAGGAATCAAACTTCTTGTACCATTACATGGGAGATTTCCTCAGGCCATACAATGACTTCTTGAGTTTTTAAAGAAACCTCTTATTTTGATCTTGAACAAACCCTTCTGGTTGTTCCATATATATATCCTCATCCAAATCTCCATGTAGAAACATTTTTTAACATCTAGTTGCTCTAACTTAGGATCAAGTAAAGAAACTAGATCTAACACAACGAAAATTGAAACAAGCTTCACAATTGGTGAAAATATTTCATGAAAAACAATACCTTTATTTTGAGAATACCATTTTTCTACCAGTCTTTCTTTATACCTTTAAACTTTATCATCAACACCTTTTTTTCAGTTTGTATACCCACTTGTAGCTGAAAACCTTCTTGTCCTTTGGAAGTTCTACCAAGTCCCATGTTTTATTCCTCTCTAAGGAATCCATTTCTTCTTTCATAACTTCTTTCCATTTAAAACTTTCAGATACATTTATTGATTCTTGATAACAAGTAGGTTCTCCATCAATAAAAACCAAATCCACAGAAGAAACATACTCATCATACCTAGTAGAAGGATTCATGACCTGTGTAGATCTCCTTAGAGATGGTTGAGGCATATCCACAATTTCCTAGATATTTTCTGCATCTTCATCTTCTTCTTTTGTAACTTCTTCATGATCCACCTTTTCTGAAGATGGTTGAGTCTCCAACTAGATTTTTTGAACTTGTGATACCTATTCTTGTCTCACTTCAACATCTACAAGATATGATTTTATGAGTGACAATTCATAAAATACTACATCACTGCTTATGATGATTTTTTGGCTAGTAGGATCCCACAATATATACCCTTTAACTCCATTACCATAACCAACAAAGACCTATTTCTTTGATCTAGGATCTAACTTAAAAAATAGATCTTTAGAAATAAGAGCATAAGCGTCACAACCAAATATTCTCAGATTTGAATATCACATGAATGACCTATCTATACCTCTTCTGGAATCATACAGCTTATTGTAGTTGTTGGTGACCAATTTATCATATATCATACTATAAGAAATGTTTCTTCCCACAATTCCTATTGCAACTTGGAATTACTGAGCATGCTCCTTACTATCTGTAGAAGAGTCCTATTCATGCATTCAACAACACCATTTTGTTGAGTAGTATAAACCATGTCTTCGAGTTACTTCACACACACCTAGGATTTATTTTTCGTAAGGTTTTTTGTTTTTTATTAGTCATTATCCAGTCTCCTATATTTTAGGAGAGAATATTCCACCTGGAGAATATTCTCTTTAGTTGACACTTCAGTTTGACTAGTAGAGTTGAGTCAAGATGTTGCATTGGTTTTGTCACCATGAAACATTGGGATCATCACCATGATAATGAGAATTATCCTTGGTTTCATCACCAGAATGATGCATTACCCTTGATTCCTTGATCTACTCCTCACTACACTTTGTTTCAATCAGTTAACTGAAGACTGGTTCACTAGTTAACTTATCTAGGTGGCAGTTCACTCCTGTAACTTCCTGAGAGACTAGACTAGGTGGAATTTCACTCCCATAATTGATGGTGTGTGTCCATATCACTCTATACCAACACTATGACGCATTGGTTCTCCTCCAATGCACATTGATTGAGTTATACAAAGTATATCATGTGTAAATTATTCATTATTCATTATGATAATTCTTCCATTTTTTCTCTCTTGCTTCTTCTTTCTAAATTTCTCTCTGTAAATGTGTGTATTATTTTCTAGCTAGATATATTCTACACAGCTTCCACACATTTACATGGTATCAGAGACGACATACTAGTAATAAAAAGATACACCAATTTTTTTGTAGGTACAAAACATTGAAGACAATAGAAAGATGGATTTCCCAAAAGAATTCATTCTTAAACCTTACAATTACTTTTCATGGAAGTAGAGAATAATGATTCATATCCAAACCAAAGGAGTTTACATGTTAACCTTGAATATAGACACAAAACCTACATCATCCATATAAAAATCCAAGTATTTAAATCAAATGAATGGTTTGCAGTCTTATTTCTCGTGATCTCCTTTTTCACATATCTTCCTGTAAAACCCCCAATGAAGAATGGACCACCTTGGAAGGGATATTTGGAAACTAGGATGATATGAGGGGACACATGTTGGAGTTGGAATTGCTCACATTGAATCCAAAAATCTTAGACAATATCCAATATTTATTTACAAAATTCAAGGATTTATTGTCGCAACTCAAAGCTTGCGGGGTTGATAAATCTAAGGAGGAGAAACAAATGGTTCTCACCATTCTCTCAAAACTTGGTCTTGAATTTTCCTTGTTCGTATCAACATTCAATTCAGTCAAATTTACCTCTTGATCCACCTAGAAGATGCCTTCTCTTGAGGAATTTATCGAATCTCTAACATAAGAGCAAGCCAAGATCATTAACATGGGAAAAATCAAAGGCCCAGAGGTGCATGCACTTACTATGAAATATGGAAGCCATCAATATAATAAATATAAATATAAATTCAAAAGGAAATCTCATGCACATCCGAAGAAGGGTACACAAAACCCTTCATTGATGCCTCCGGATCCAAAGGGGGAAAGGGAAGAAAAGGGGACAAATGCTCATACTACCATAAAGGATTCCATCCATAAAACACATGCATGTAGAAACAAATAGATATAATGACTCAAATACTTCAGAAAAACAACCTTTGATATCACATCCCCGAGGGTTCCAAGAAGAAGAATCCAGAAGATCAGAATCCCAAGAAAGGAAATTCTAGCCATGCCTTGATTGTCATCAACTCCTCTCCCGATGCTTGGATCATAAATTTAGGAGAATCACATCACATGGATGCCACAAAATAAATCTATCCTTCATTGCATGCATGCAAAGGTCCTCCTATTCTGATGGGCGAGAACTCCCCAGTCGAGGTCATTGGCAAAGGAAGGATTGAACTCACCAACGAAAGCTTCAAGAATGTGTTGCACGTTCCCAAAATTTCCATCAATATTCTCTCCTGTATTAGATGATGAATTCTAACACCAAAACAAAATTTTTATTCACACCAAATGTAGTGGACATCTATGACATGCAAACCAATTCCAGGGTTTCTACTGGTG
Source organism: Picea engelmannii (assembly GCA_009831015.1). NCBI lineage: Eukaryota > Viridiplantae > Streptophyta > Pinopsida > Pinales > Pinaceae > Picea > Picea engelmannii. The sequence continues at coordinate 610,757 of ML793091.1, forward strand.
AGGTAAATCATCAATATATATTGTATACATTTTCTGAATTTATTGAACCAGATTTTGCTTTATTGCTTACCCATGTTGATGAAAGTAGTAGGACATGGAATGAAAGGTTCAGACATTTGAATTTCAGATATATGTAGCAAATTAGCAGGCAAATATTTTTTGATGGTCTACCAAACATCCATTTCTCCAAAGGTGTCTGTGAGGGATGTATTCTTAGAAAACACCCTTAAGAGAAATTATGCAAAGGAAAGAATCATAGAGATTCCTCTCCTTTAGATCTGATCCATAGTGACCTCATGGGTCCTTTTCCACATACATCAATCATCCTATTACACTCAATGCCACTAAACCATTTCCCTCTAGGAATGTTTTCTTGGTTCAGTCTTCAGATCCATAGTCTTATGGTGAGGCTGTTGGAAATCCCTTTTGGGAATCCGCCATGCAGGAGGAGTACAACTCCCTCATCGAGAACCATACTTGGGATCCAGATCCCCTTCTTTATGGGAGGAAACTTGTCATATGCAGATGGGTCTACAGGACTAAGAGTGCAACAAATGGACAAATTAGTAGATACAAATCCAGAATTTTTTCCAAAGGCTTTCAACAGGTTCATGGTATTGACTATGATGAGACCTTCGCTCCAGTAACAAAGATGGATTCCATACGATTGAAACTTTCTATTGCGGCAACCAAGGTATGGGAAGTCCATCATATGGATGTGAAGAATGCATCTCTTCACGATGATCTATCTGAGGAGATCTATATGGAGCAACCCCAAGGATTTATGCAGGGCAGGAATCATCTTTGGTTTGTCGACTAAAGAAGTCCCTTTATGGCGTCAAGTAGGCTCTGAGGGAATGTTATTCCAATATGGACTCCTACCTTTTGTCACATAACTTTGTACATTGTAAATCATACCCGAATGTCTACATGCTCAAGATGGCTAATTCACTTCTACTCTTAGTTATGTATGTTTTGGTGATCACCGGTTTCTCGACTTCAGTGATTGTTGTAGTGAAGAGGATTGTACATGAAATGTTTTTGATTGATGGACATGGGTCTACTACATTTCTTCCTTGGAATCGAGATTAGTCAAGATTCATCAAGAATAAAACTATCTTAGGACAAGCATACCCGATATCTCCTTGATATATTTCATATGATAGACTGCAATTCTGCTCTGAGTCCTTTCCTATCAGGAGTCAAACTTTAGGATGGTGGGGAGACTCCATTGATTGACAAAAAACTGTATATACATCTAGTGGGGAGCTTTTTGTATCTCATACACTCCAAACCATACCTCTCATATGAAGTTTCAACAGTTTCCAGGTACATATAGGAGCCACATGAGCTATAATGGAAGGTTGCAAAGCATATCCTTCGATATGTATAGGGAACCATCACCTTTGGGCTTCATTATGCAACATACTCTACATTATATCTCATCAGTTTTACTGATTCTGATTGGGTTGGCGATAACACTAATTGAAAGTCCACATCTCGTTACTCACTCAATCTTAGTTCTGGGCCTTTCTATTGGTCGAGCAAGAAGCAAGCCACTATTTCTCTTTCTTCAGCCAAGTTAGAGTATGGATGGGTAGTTAACATAACCATTAAGGCTATGTGTCTACAACATTTTCTCATTGAGTTGGGAATTTAGTTTCATTGGACAATCACCATCTGGTCTGACAACTAGAGAAATCTGAAGTTCTGTAGAGATCTAGTTCAGAGGCATTGGACAAAGCACATTGCGATCCACATGCACTACATTCGGGACATAGTACACGAGGGGATCATAGACCTACAATTTTTTCCTTCATCATAACAGATGACAAACATCTTCACCAAGATCTTCACTGAGCATAAGTTCCATTCTCTGTGAAGTCATCTTGGAGTGAAGGACACAGTTGCTTAGAAACTGTCAGTTCTTCTTTTTACCTACATTGTNTCACTCTTTCCTCACTTTATTTTCAGTGTATATTTTGTATTTGGGTACCTAACATGGCCTCGTTTCCAAGACCCATTATTTATTTTCACCATAGTTATGTTCAAGGGGGTGTTGAAGTTACTTCACACACACCTACGATTTATTTTTACTAATTTTTTCCTTTTTTATTAGTCATTATCCAATCTCCTATATTTTACGAGAGAATATTCACTATTCTCTTCAGTTGACACTTCAGTTTGACTAGTTGAGTTGAGTCTAGATGTTGCATTGGTTTTGTCACCATGCAACATTGGGATCATTACCATGCTAATGTGCATTAGCATTGGTTTCATCACCAGACTGGTGCATTACCATTGATTCCTTGATCTACTCCTCACTACACTATGTTTCAGTCAGTTAACTGAAGACTGGTTGACTAGTTAACTCAGCTAGGTGGTATCACTCCTATAACTTCCTGAGAAACTAGACTAGGTGGAAATTCACTCCCGTAATTGTTGGTGTGTGTCCAAATCACTCTATACCACCACTATGGAGAATTGGTTCTCCTCTAGTTTGTGTTGTTTGAGTTATACCGAGTATATCATGTGTAAATTATTCATTATTCGCTACGGTTAATGAGAATTCTTCCATTTTTTCTCTCTTGCTTCTTCTTCTAAATTTCTCTTTGCAAACATATGTAGTATTTTCTAGCTAGATCTATTTTGTGCAGGTTCAACACATTTACACCATGGTCTTATGTCTTTTGAACCCATATTCCTTGCAATAATTTCAAATTTCACAGATGTGAATTTGTCTCCATTATTTTTTCTTAAACACTTGATTGACTTGTCAATGCTCTTTTCAACCAAAGCTCTGAATTTCTTAAAATCATTAAATATATTAGATTTTTTGTTAAGTAAATAGAGTAATCATCTATAATGTCACAAAATATGACGATCTTCCAAAATAAACTGTAGAGGATAGTCCCCAAACATATGAATGAATGTAATCAAGGATGCCTTTGCTTATGTGTCTTCCTGTTTTAAAAATTTGTCTACATTATTTTTCAAAAATACAATACTTGTAGAAATTCAATTTCAAAAACTTTAAACTCGGAAGTGACTTTCAATTAACCAGTACCTTAATCAATTTCTAGTTTATATGACACAAATATTGATGCCATAAATTAATAGTCACTTGCACCTTTAGTTGCTACCACCACTTGATTTATTTCTTTCCTTCCTTCAAGTTGATAAAGTTTCTCATTCCTCCTTACCTTCATGACTACTAAGATGCCCTTGGACACATTCAATACTCCACCTTGAGTTGTACACTTATAGCCAACATAATATATAACTCCTAAAGATATTAAGTTCTTTCTAAGTTTGGGTACATTCCTCACATATGTTAACATTATTACAATAAGATCATCCATTTTAATATGGATGCTACCAACCCCAACAATTTTACAAGAAAAAACATTTCGAATAAAAACAACGCCAACATCAATAGATTGGTAAGTTGAGAACCAATTTTTATGAAGACACATGTGGTTGGATGCACTGTAATCTAACAATCAAGGTTGATGTTGATGTGAAACATCACGGGGATAAAATACCTCATCAACCATACTTGAACCTGAACCTGAACCTGAACTTGTTTCAGTTGAATTAGCTTCCCTTGTTTTCTTTTTGGAGTCCTCTTTGGATGCTTTATGTATTTTCTAGCAATCCTTCCCGAGATTCCCAAATTTTCCATAAAACCAACACTTTTTCTTACCCTTCTTACCTTTTGACTTAGATCTTGATGTACCTCTCTAATATTTCCCTCTTTCTGTAGATCAACCTATGGCCACCATTGCTTCTATTGTTGAGGTTTCTTTACTAGATCTTCTCCTCATTTCCTCAAACAACAAAGCTCCCACAACAATATGGTATGTGTTGTGCTAAACCACATAGATGTGACTATATGATCCCAAGACTCGGGAAATGAACACAATAATGTAAATTCCTTTTCCTCATGTTCATATTTTACTTCCATACTAGATAATTGTCAAATCACACTATTGAAAACATTTAGATGATCAATAATTTTCATACCTTCTCTCATCTGTAAGCTATAGAAATTCCTCTTCAAGAAGAATATGTTCGTCAATGACTTTGTCATATAAAGGATTTCTCGTCTATTCCATAAACTTGTTGTTGTCTCCTCTCCAATGATGTTAAACAACACTTCATCTGCTAGACATAAACGGCTAATACTAAGAGCTCTTGCATCCAAATCTTCCCAAACCTCGTATGTCATGCTTGTCATTTTATTTTTATTTCCTACCAATTCCTTTTGCAATCCTTGTTGCACAAGAAGATCCCGCATCTTGAGCTTCCATAGCTCAAAATTATTCTTTCCACTAAATTTATCCACCTCAAACTTTGAAGTCTGCACTTTTTCCATTAGCAAAAAAAACCTCAAATGCCCAAATACTCAAATCAATTCTTATAATACTAAACCACTAAACCTTAGGATAGAGGAATTTACCTATAGTTAAAAAATTAACCCAAAATTGTTAGTTAAAAGGTTAAAAATTATATATTTAATAAATATTTTACTTCTTATAACCTCTTACCAAAACCTAAGAAAAAAGGGTTCAACTCTTACATACATCCAACCATTTATCTCATAAAATGGATTGTGCATAATATGAAGTCAACCAATCCTTTGTATAATATATATTTCATGTGCCTAACGTTTTGAGTCACTTTCGAGGAAATTTTTTATGACTAATGCTCCTCATGTATGGTGTATAGAGTATCGGTCCCTTAACCAATGCTCCCTTTGTATGGTTGGGGGAGCATTAGGAAATTCTCCATGTGTATGCCATGGGGAGCATAAGTCTTAAATAATTTTTTATTTCACAAGTGTGAGGAGCATCAACGCTCATGTAACTAGGCTCAAGGAGCATCAAGGACATAACTAATTCTCCTTCATCTTTAGAAACTTCCACGAAAAAACTTTGGCTTGAATATTTCATTTCTCCACAAAACCACAACTCTTAGACCACTTTTTAGGCAATGGAAGAAGAAACAGAGGAAGAATTTAATAGCATAGAAAACAAGACATAGTAATCACATCAATTGAACACAATGATTTACATGGAAACCCTTCTAAGGGAAAAAACCATGGGGAAATGATAATCAATATTCTTATTATTCAAGGGGCAATTACAGTAGCCAATCATAGGCTTACAACCATCATCTCACTCTCTTCCCACAAACTGTGCTACACTACATTGATACACCTGCACCTCTATGGGTATGCTAGATATATAGAATCCGATAGACAATTAGATGAATTGATTTCAACCTAATCCACCAGTTACACAAATTGTTCATTGTAGTGTGCATGCATGCACATTCTATTTTTAGCTAATTTTTTGTGCATGCATTTGCATGGGAACTTAATTGGAAGTTTCAGTAGTTATAAGGGAAAATAACATTCATGCAGTGTGCTCATGGGTTGCACATGGAAAAATAGAGATTTTATTTCTACTATCCTTTGGAAAATCAATGTGCATTTCATGTTTCACTTATAAAAATAAAAAATTATCTTAATAAGGACTTGTTCTTGTTAATTCAAGGATCAACCATGAGAAAAATTTCTAAATCAATTAAAGAAGTTCATGTCAAGCTTATATTATTAAAAGACACAAAACTCTACCAGGAAGTTGATATGCACAATTAAAAAACATCCACAAGGAAAACTTTTAAAATTTTGGAGACCATAATTTCCAGTTTATTAACTAAAATGAGCATAGGACCCATTCTTCAATATTTTATTCTTGTCAAATACCTAGTATTCGTGATGCATTTGGATACATAGTTTGCAATTAACATGACTGTTGTAAAGGGGATGTGCTAAGAGAAACCACAAATGCTATGAAAAGGTGGTGGGGGAGACCAAGAATGGTTGCATTAACCTCCACCAAACCAGTACTTTGTTGGATTTAAATGCTTAGTATCAGAGGAATCCTCTAACCCAGGAATGAATTATAGTCATGCTGGTAGGTGGGAAGACCTCCTCAAGTGTTAATGCGGCGATGGGGAAGATCTCCCATCTGTAAGGCTCCCAGACCTGACCATGGACTAGGAATTCAAGCCACACACAATATTGCAGAGGAAGAAAAGAAAGGAAGTAGGGTGGGAAGAGGAAGACCTGCGAAGAGTGCAGAGACAAGAGTTGAAGCTCTCGGGTATGAGGAAGGACTAAAAGAGGAAAGTGAGTTATGATCGCAGAAAATAAGAGACTAAGTTAGGAGAAGGAGAGTAACCTTCATCCCTATATATTTATTTACTGGGAAAAGGAGAGTAACCTTTGTCCCTATCTATTTTTGTACTGGGAGAAGGAGAGTAACCTTCATCCCTAACTTTCGTTGAGATGGAAGAGAGAGATTGAATCTCAAAGCATTGTGGTGTAAGCTTGGGGGTGGCCATTAGTAAATTCATTAGGAGTGACTGAGCCTATGGTTGGGTGGAAATGAGCACCCCTTTCAACAGTTACATCACACCTTATGGTTCTGATAAGTGTTTTCATATGTTGTTCTTTGAATTGGAAATAATTGATGCATGCGTGTATTTATAGGTCTATAAATGGTTTTTTTATTGAAATGATTAAGTTATGAGTATGTGTTTGTTCCCTTGAGAACTTATGCTTCTATTTGATTTTCCATATGCTCTAGTTTAGTCCCTCGAAGGCGTTTCCCTAGGGAATTGCATAATAGTTCTAGAGTTGGAGCAAGTCTCTTAGCACTGCTATCATTTCGGTAACCTCACGAGTTTACGTTGCCCTATTTCAGAGCTTAAACTTCTACAAGTTAGGGAGGCATTTCCTTCAGCCCGATAGTCTAGGATACTTTGAACGTGCACCCAAGTCCTTAACCAAAAATCCGACTAAGAGTAGATTTCATAGCCCAAGATTCATATGAAGGTCCATGTGACCTGGGTCTAGGAACACTGCGCTAAAAGGAGTTAACTCATGAAGGTTTCGGAACTTTGGGAGCTCGAAGCTCTGAGATGTCAAATTTCATGATAGTCAAAGTTACCCGAAATACTGGTGTAACAAGTTCCATAGATGTCTTAAGAACTTGATAGCGTAGATGAATGCAAGTCATTTATTGGGACGAGAAGCCATCCCAGGCATTAGATCGACTCAAATACCACTAGAGTTAACGAAGTAAACACCAGTCGCTTGATTAAATCGATGGTTGTGATTCATTGCAGAGTGTGAAGGTGAAATTAGAGGACATGCTAGTTCGTAGCCCGCAATTCACCAATGGAATTGATCTCGTCGGGTTGGAATATCAACGACCATGATTAGATCAGAGTCAAAAGAGAAATTCCCAAATTGCAGATATTGGACCCCGCAATCATTATGAACCGTCGATCTCTGAACAAAGATTGATGGTGTGGAATCATTGTAGAGCACAAAGGTGAAATTAGAGGATGTGCTAGTTCATGGTCTGCAATTCACCAACATTTATCTTGTCAGGTTGGAAGATCAATGACCAGGAATAGACCGAGTTGGGTGAGTACTTTCCAAATTGCGGAGGTTGAGATATCTAATAAAGAGTGCGCACATTGGAGCCCCACAATAACTATGAACTATTGATTAGTGAACACATCGGTATTGGCCGAATCATGACCATCAGACCTAGAAAAGTTTATAGGTGGATAGTTGTAAGTTCCTTTGAAAATCCGTAGAGTAATGGGGCCCTTCTGTGTCGTCGATCTAGGAGAAAGGACACACATCAAAAGATCATCAAATTCAGGTGTAAACACTTCGGAAGAAAGAGAGTGTGGGGAGGTTGACACTCCCGAAGCCTGAAGAGCCAAAGAAGATATGAGTTTTCTAAGCTAAAGGGACAGGTGTTGTCAGATCCTGCACTTCGGAGGAAATCCATTATGGGAAAAAGGGAATGTGTTGAATAAGGACTCTCGAAGGTCAAAGAGCCTGATTTCATATGAGTCATCAATCAACTGAGGGCAGGTGTCAATAGATCTTCCATTTTAAAAAATAGCCACTTCTGAGGAAGTTGGGGCCACGAGAGTTGAGAAATCCCAAAGTAAATCATGACCGTAGATTTGAAAGAGATGCGTATCGATCGATCATTGACTTCAGGTGAAATCACTCCGAGAGAAAAGGTGGTGTGAATGTCCAAGACTCCTGAATGTCAAAGCCCCAAAGTGGACCTAAGCTATTGATTTATGTGGATGTGTGGCACCTGATCTAAAACTATAAAGTACTTCAAAGGAAAATGAGTTGGAGTGCTCTGAACTCTCGAACATTGAAGTCTTGAAGAAGGTGATAATTGTCAATCACAAGGGACATGTGGTGCTTGACCTATAACTCCGGGTACATAATACTTCAGAGGGAAAAAGGTGTAGGAACATTTGAAACTCCTGAACATCGAAGCCCCAAAGTAAATCATGGTTGTCAAAATTCCCGAGGACATGCAGCATCAGATCATGAACTTCAACGATTTTCTACTCTAGAGGATTTCACATGGTGGTTTTCTTAGTGCTTGTTGTCTTGGTGTTTGGGAATAGCTGCTGTCATATCCAATATAGGGGGATGAAAGAACCCAAATACCTTGGGAGAGGATACCTGCTTGCTCTGAGCTCATTTCAGAACATGGAGATCATGGTTGGAAATCTCTGGAAGAGAAGAATGGAATAGGGACCCTGAATGAGTGTATTGTTTTCTTAAGAAGATCGAAATTGTTTTACACCTCGTCGTGGGTGTTTTACAAATTGGTATCAGAGAAAGGTTACAACACTTGGCTGCTTGGGCTCATGGATGAGTCTCTTAAAAACCATATTTAAAGTAATTTTAAGAGTGACACCCTATCTTAACTCTTTCTTAAAGAGTCTGGTTAAAATTTTATTGAGGAAAAGAATGACACTTTTTTCTATGTGTGTGCATTTAAAAAATTTGAACTATGTACTGTTCATAAACTAATAGATTGTTGGCTAACAAAAACTATTTTTTTAGCACTCCAGTAGTCAGTAAATCATGGGGAAAGATTCAAGTCTAAAGGATCATGATGTTCTATGAAGTGGGGGATGGATCCCACAATAGAGATGAATAATCTGACGAAAGGAGGGTGGTGGAAACCCCTCCAGCTCTAGCTGAAACTCTAAGGGGCCTCATGAATGAATTACAAAGTTGCGAGGATGACAACGAGAGATTGATAAAGGAGAAATAAAAATAAACATAACTTAATGCAGTCTTACTGCAGAGCTGTTAAGCCCTAATATTGGCTCATTACCACTTAATTGGGGCATATTAGATTAGTAATGCTATTTTATTTATGTCAGATTTAGGCCATTAGTTGTAATTTAGATTAGTAATGTTATTTTATTTATGTTGTCTTTAGGCCATTAAACCTCCTAGTCTCCTATATATACCAAGGAGACATTTTCATTTTGAATCATCTGGGACTTGAACATTTAAGTGGGGTAAAAGGAGGTTGCCCCCTTGAAGAGGTTTATTATCTGAAATTATCTCCTTTTCAAGGTGCTGAGTACTTTTTCTGAGGTTTTTCTATGCTATAGTGACATTTGGTTCTTAATATATGGTATCAGAGCTCAAGGTCTTGGGGTTTCACTGCTACATCTCAGACACCGTGAAATTTTTTCTATAACTTGTTTTCTACAATGTTTCAGAAGGAATCTCTTGGAGGGTTTTTAGTAGACGGATCAAGGTACATTGGGCTCAAAATTCATCTCCTGAGGCCATATAATTTCGGAGATAAAGCCTGTACAAGATAGGCTTCTGGAATCATCCTGAAATGCATCATTTCGGAATTTTTGCTATAAAAAATTTTCTGTAATGTTTCAAACACTGCACTTCGGAGGACATTTACAGAAATTAGTAATACAGATGTGGTAAAAATTTCAGATTCTGGGTCATCCTAAATTTGTAGATACACCTTGTGTAAGACAGGGTATTTGACTAGTCCTATTGACTAGTCTCAAGAAGGTGTTCCAAGTAAAACAATTATAACTTCTTGATAGAGTATCCAAATTGAGTGGGACTTGTTGCATTGGATCTTGGACAGCCTTTAGTATTTTGGGTACGAGTTTCAGAATTTTATATCAATTATTTTGTGCGGGGCATTCTATACAAGTGAGATCTCCTGGAAAGGCCAAAAATCTGCAAGTTGTGAGGAAGTTACCGTAAATTCCACTTGGCACATCCAATTTTGATCAGACCTGTGGCATTGCAGAGAAGAAATATCAGAGAACTACCTAAAAGAAAATTTCATACCCAGAAGGGCCGAAACTTGGGAGATCGAACAGAATAAATATTGTCTAGCAGAACCACCTAAAAATCAAGACTCAAAAGTGATATTTGGCCAACATGCCACCCAAAAAGGGACCTTCTACACCAAATAAGCCTCCAGAAAATCCTAATTGGACTCTTGATGAAGGTGAAG
>ML793091.1:634461-656265 GCA_009831015.1 Picea engelmannii
GGTTCAAATGGTTACCCTTGGCAAAATGGTGGTATAACACTTCCTTTCATACTGCAACAAAAATGACACCATTTATGGCACTTTATGGATACCACCCTCCTTCCATCACTTCTTCTCTAAAATAAAAATCTAAGGTTCAAGCATTCGAAGATCACATCGAGAATAAACAACAAGTTCTCCAAATCTTAAAGGACAACCTGGCCATGGCACAGAATCGCATGAAACAACAAGCAGATCAACATCGTAGTGAAAGAAGTTTTGAAGTAGGGGATTGGGTATTTTACAACCATACAAACAGATGTCGCTCAAGCAAACCAAGAAGGATAATAAATTATCACCAAAGTACTATGGCCCTTATAAGGTGTTGCAAAAGATTGGTACTATGGCATACAAATTGGAGTTGCCTGCATCTTCACGAGTACACCCATTTTTCCATGTTTCATGCTTAAAGAAGGTTATAGGCGACAAGATCCCAGTTCAAACTATATTACCAAAAATTGACGAGGAAGGAAAAATCATATTGGAGCCCGAAGCCATCACTGACATAAGAATTCACCAGCTGAGGAATAGATCCATTTTAGAGTATCTCATTAAATGGAGGAAACTATCGGTTGAAGATTCCACTTGGGAAGATGAGTCTTTTATACAGAAGCATCCAAAGTTACTCAAGCATTGCGGAAAACACTTGTCTCAAGGGGAGGAGCATGTTAATCCCTAATATTCGCTCATTACCCCTTAATTGGGGCATAATATATTAGTAATGTTATTTTATTTATGTCGGCTTTAGGACATTAGTTGTAATTATACCTCCTAGTCTCCTATATATACCAAGGAGACATTTTCATTTTGAATAATGTTGTACTTGAACATTTAAGTGGGGTAAAAGGAGGTTGCCCCCTCGAAGAGGATTATTATCTAAAATTATCTCTTTTTCAAGGCGTTGAGTACTTTTTCTGAGGATTTTCTATGTTATATTGATATTTGGTGACCAAGAAAAATGATGCCATCATGGTCGTGGTAGAAAAACTGAGTAAGTTTGTTCACTTCGTTCATGTCAAGTCAACTTGCAAGGCAATAGATATTGCCAACATCTTCATGAAGGAGATATTCATACTGCATGGCATGCCTAGGGAAATTGTATCTGACAGAGACACCAAATTTACTTCAATCTTTTGGAAATCCTTAATGGCTTGTTTTGAGACTAAATTATTTTTCATCATAGCCTATCACCCTCAAGCTGATGGGTAGATAGAAAGAGTAAACCAAATACTAGAAGACATGCTAAGGATGCATGTAATGCATCAACCTAAGAAGTGGGAAGACAACCTACCATTGGTATAGTTTTCCTACAACAACGGTTATCAAGAATCCTTGAATATGATCGCTTTTGAAGCCATCTATGGTAGACAGTGCAAGATTTCAATCAGCTAGATTAATCCAGTCGAAAGAATTACAATCGGACCCAACATGCTGAAAGAAATGGAACAACAAGTTATTTAGATAAAGCAAAATATGAAGATTTCTCAGGATAGACAGAAAAGTTACGCCAACGTAAAGATAACTCCCAGAGATTTCAAGACAAGAGACCATGTCTATATCAGAGTTAGACCCAGGAAAAGTTCCTTGAGAATGGGAGCTTGTGCCAAGCTGGCACCTCAGTATTGTGGACCCTTTGAAGTCTTAGATAGAGTGGGACCTATAGCCTATAGGCTAGCACTTCCTCCCACAATAAAGGTACATAATGTTTTCCATGTTTCATTATTGAAAAAATATGTACATGATTCTAATCATATAATTGGATGGTCTATGATCCAGGTGGATCCAGAGGGATAATTCTTTCTAGAACCTCAATGTATACTAGAAAGGAAGGAAACCTCACTCGAAAACCAAACCATTTCACAGGTCAAGGTGTAGTGGAAACACTTTGGCCCAGATGAGGCTACATGGGAAATGGAGGATGCTATGAGACAAGCATATCCAATTTTTTTTACTCCTGTATATACATATTATGTTGACAGATAAAACATCGAGGACGATTTTCCTTTAAGGGGGAGGGAATTGTGACACCCTGTTTAACCCTATTTGTAAATATAACTATATTGGCCAAGGAACTATGGAAAACTCAAAGATGTGAATATTTGATTTGATGGAACTTTGTATAAAAGGTCGATGAATGTAAATTTTGTTATTTTAATAGAAAATGGATACGTGTTGCATGACTGTTGTAAAGGGGATGTGCTAAGAGAAACCACGAATGCTATGAAAAGGTTTTGGAGGGGACCAGGAATGGCTGCGTTAACCTCCACCGAACCAATACTTTGTTGGATTTAATTGCTTAGGATCATAACAACCCTCTGATCCAGGAATGAATTATAGTCAGGATGGTAGGTGGGAAGACCTACTCAAGTGTTAATAAGGGGATGGGGAAGATCACCCATCTGTAAGGCTTCGATACTTGACCGCATACTATGAATTGGAGCCACATGCAATCTTCTAGAGGAAGGCAAGAAATGAAGCAGGGTGGGAAAAGGAAGACCTCTGAAGAGTGAAAAGATGAGAGCCAGAGATCTCGGGTCCGAGGAAGGACTGAAAGAGGAAAGTGAGTTCTGATCACAGAAAAATAAATCCTAAGTTGGGAGAAGGAGAGTAATCTTCATCCCTATCTATTTTTGTACTTGTAGAAGGAGAGTAACCTTCGACCCTAACTTTCATTGATCTGGAAGAGAGAGATTGAATCTCAAAGCATCGTTGTCTAAGCTCGGGGGTGGCTAGTGGTAAAGCCATTAGGAGTGACTGAGCCTATTATTGGGTGGAAACGAGCACCCTTTTCAACAGTTTCATCATGCCTTATGGTTCTGATAAGTGTTTCCATGCCTTGTGCTTTGAATTGTAAATAATGGATGCATGAGTGTATTTATAGGTCTATAAATGGTTTATGTATTGAAATGATTAAGTTATGAGTATGTGTTTGTTCCCTTGAAAACTTATGTTTCTGTTTGATTTTCCATATTCTCCATTTTAATCCCTCGAAGGAGTTTCCCCAAGGAATTACATCACAGTTCTAGAGTGGGAGAAAGCCTCTTGTCACTGCTACCATTTCGATAGCCTCATGAGTTTACCTTACCCCGTTTCAGAGCTTAAAGTTCTACAAGTTAGGGAGGTGTTTCCTTCAGACCAGTATTCTAAGATACTTTGAACTCACGCCCAAGTCCTTAACCAAAAACTCGGCTAAGAGTAGAGTTTATAGCCCAAGAGTCATCTGAAGGTCCATGTGACCTAGATCTAGGAACCCTGAGCTAAAAGGAGTTAGCTCATGAAGGTTTTAGAACTTTGGGAGCTAGAAGCTATGAGATGTCAAATTTCATGATAGTCAAAGTTACCTGAACTACCAGATTAACAAGAGTTGTAGACTTAAGAACCTGACAGCGGAGATGAATGTGAGTCATGTATCGGGAGGAGAAGCCATCTCGATCGTCAGATTGACTCAAATACCACTAGAGATAATGAAGTAAAAACCAGTCGCTCAATTAAATCGATGGTTGGGAGTCATTGCAGACTGAGAAGGTAAAATTAGCAGATGTGCTAGTTTGTGGCCCACAATTCACCAACGTCATTGATCTCATTAGGTTGGAAGATAAAAAACCAGAATTATATTAGAGTTGGGTGAGCACTTCCCAAATTGCAGAGATTGGACCCCGCGATCACTATGAACCGACGATTTGTGAACGGAGATCAATGGTGGGGAATCATTGAGGAGCGCTAAGGTGAAATTAGTAGATGCACTAGTTCGTGGCCCACAATTCACCAACACCATTGATCTCATTAGGTTGGATGATCAACAACCAGGAATAGACTGGGTTGGGCAAGTACTTTCCAAATTGTAGAGGTGTTAAGCCCTAATATTGGCTCATTACCCATTAATTGGGGCATATTACATTAGTAATGTTATTTTTTTTATGTCGGATTTATTCCATTAGTTGTAATTATGCCTCCTAGTCTCCTATATATACCAAGGAGACATTTTCATTTAGAATCATCTTGGAATTGTACATTTATCTGGGCATAAGGAGGTTTCCCCCTTGAAGAGGCTTATTATCTTATTTTCTCTATTTTTCAAGGCATTGAGTACTTATTCAGAGGTTTTTCTATGCTATATTGATATTTGGTTCTTATCATATGGTATCAGAGCTCAAGGTCTTGGGGTTTCACTGCTACATCTGAGACACCTTGGAATTTTTTCTATAACTTGTTTTATACAACGTTTCAGAAGGAACGAATTGAAGGATATTTATTATATGGATCAAGTTATGTTGGGTTAAAATTTCAGCTCTTAAGGCCTTGTAATTTCAGAGATACAACTTGTGAAAGATAGGGTTTCAGAATCATCCTGAACTGAGTCATTGCGTAATTTTCGCTATAAAATACTTTATGTAACATTTTAGACCGTGAAATCTAGAGGATATTCACAGAAATTAGTAATTTATCTTTGGTAAAATTTTCAGCTTCTGGGTCATCTTACATTTGTAGATACACCCTGTAGAATATAGGGCATCTGACCAGTCCTATTGACTAGTCTCAAGAAGTTGTTCCAGGTAAAACACTCATAACTTATTCCTAGAGTATCCAAATTGAGTGAAACTAGTTGCATTGGATAGTGGACATTTTTTATATTTTGGGTACGAGTTTCAGAATTTTATATCAAATATTTTTGTGCGGGGCACGCTATACAAGTGGCATCTCCTAGAAAGGAAAAAAATCAGAAATTTGTGGGGAAGTTACCATAAATTCCACTTGGCACATCCAATTTTGATCAGACCTGTGGAATTGAAGAGAATAAATATCAGAGAACTAAAAAAAATAAAGTTTCATACCCATAAGGGATGAAAATTTGGAGATACAACAAAATAAATATTATCTAGCAGAACCACCTCAAAATTAGATTCAAAAGTGATACTTGGCCAACATGCCACCCAAAAAGGGAACTTCTACACCAAATAATCCTCCATATAATCTTACATGGACTCTTGATGAAGGTGAATAAATGCGTAGGGACATAAATGATTTACAAAATAAGATAGTAACAAAATATGAACTACAAGAGATGATTGAGGGTTTAAAAGGGGAGATCATGGAAGGATTGAAAATTTTCATAATAGAGAGGACACCTTGTTGGCATGTTTTTTAGACAGGGGCAGAGTATGCGTGTTTGTCATTGATGGAAAATATCAATACCAGTAGCACAACGATGATCGCATGGAAAGATCAGAAGCGAAAACTCTAGGAGTCAAGGAAGCAACTCACGACAAGAATGCCAAAACGACGAAATGCAAAACACTGAAATACGTTGATCTGATTCCATTTCAGAGTTTTGGATACCAGGAGTTTGAGATTTCAAGGAAACTCACTAAAAGAATGTCGAAATGGAAAAATGCAAAACACCGAAATGCGTTGATCTGACTCCATTTCGGAGTTTCGGATACTGGGAGTTGGAGGAGCCAAGGAAGCAACTCATGGTAGGAACTTGCGATATGAGAAATCACGAAAAGATCTAGACCGTCGAATCATCAAGATTGTGGACTGTTGATCTGACTCCATTTCATAGTTTTGGATATCGAGAGTTGGAGGACTCAAGAGTAGAGACTCTTCATATAGGAGTCCTAAAGTTGCAAAATGAGAAACACCGATCATTTCGGGGTTTGTCACTTAGAGTGTCGAGATACTTCTCCATAGGAATGTCGAAATGTAGGAATGATGAAATGCGAAATTGCGAAAGAAATTTATGGATAAATGCTTGGTCACAACTGTGGGCATGTGAAGGAAGGATATTGCGAGTTGCAAGGCTCCATTTCATGATTGAGAGTTGGAAGAGTCAGAGTGACTTGCAACAAATTCGCGAAATGTGAAATTGCGAAATGCAATTTCCAATAAGGCTGTGGTCACAACCAGTGGTCACATCTATGGAAGATGGAGGAAGGAGCTAGTGCAACCAATATCCATTTCAGATATCACGACTTGGAGATTCGAGATGCCTCGCAACAGGAATTCACGACATGCAAAATCGCGAAATGCGGAACTACAAAATTGTGAAAGGCACTAACAACTAAACTCCATTTCGGAGATCGCAACTTGGAGAGTCGAGATGCCTCGCAACAGGAATTCACGAAATGATGAAATGAAAAATTGTGAAAGGCGCTAACAACTAAACTCCATTTCGAAGATTGTGACTTGGAGAGTCGAGTTTCCTCGCAACAGGAATTCGCGACATGCGAAATCGCGAAATGCCGAAATGTGAAATGCCAAAATGATCAAAGCTAGTCCAGTTGAGCTCCTTTTTTTGGAGTTTCAGGGATCGCGACATGGAGCATCAAGATATCTCATCACAAGAATTGTCAGAATGAATAAATGAAAAATGCATCTTGATTAGGCCCATGGTCACAGCCAGTGGGAATATGGGATAAACACAAGACCCTGCGAATTTAATCCAATGGTGCAAGTGAATTTGAATATGATCGAAGGGCTACTATTGTACTTCACAGTTATTTATTCAATTACGATTCAGTTAGAAGAACTAAATCATGGTTCTTGGACGGTTGGCGTTTCAGTTGCTGAAGCGTTGTTGTTCTAGGGTTTTGAGGTGTAACTGAAGGGGTTGTAGTGCATAAAAGAAAAATGCAATGATTGTGTGTTGTTGGTTGTTCTGACTGAAAAATGAGTTGAACTGTAGAAAAATAAAATTACAATATGCACAATGTGAAGAAAGCTCAGAGATAAGGAATATAAGATGAATAGAAGAGAAAAGGTGAAGAGAGAAGAATGTGCACATATCAAAGAGCATGAGAAAGAAAAGATAGAAAGAGACATCAAGTCAAGCCAAGTATGAACAGAGCAGAATAATAGTGTAGTAGAGAAGAATTGCAGAATAATGAAGAAGTGGTAATAATTGATTTATCTGTGTTGCAGGTTATTCAATCATTTATTTGTAATAAGGGTGGTAGGGAAGTGCTAGGGAGGACTGTTGTCCTCATAGGTTCAAGTGGGTACTTGAACACAGGGAGTTGTAGCTTCCATCTAGTTGTAGCCAAAAAAACCAGGGTGGCAGGGTGGTGTAAGGGAGAACAAGTGTTCTCTATTATACAGGTTGGAGCCTGTGTAACTGGAAGTTAGTGCTTCCATCCAGTTGGTGCTAGAACATTAAGGGAGTTGGTGCTTCCTTATAGTGGGTGCTATAGAAACTAGAGAGTTGGAACTCTCAAACAAGTTGGATCTTGTAAACAGAGGTAGTATCCTCACATTGAGTTGGTGCTCAATTATAGATGATGTACAGAACTTAAAACACTGCTTATCATTTTTGAAGAAGAAGAGATTTTCTCCCTTTATGGGTTTCCTCGTGAAAATTTGTCTCTATGTATATCTTATGTGTGAGTGATGCTCATTATTTATGTTGTTCATATATTGTATAATATTGATGGTCACTTGGAGAAAGATTAAAAAATGTCTTAACTGTTAAAATTGTTTAAGCATAGTAACAATTGATTCACCCCCCCCCCCCNCTCTCAGTTGTCTTAGTAATTTCAATAATTGGTATCAGAGTGGGTTCCTTTTACCTAAAGGTAGATCTATAAGCTTAAACATGACAAGCCATGAAGGGAATTCAGCCACTAAGCCTCCTCTATTTGATGGAACAGATTTTTCCTTCTGGAAGGTTAGAATGAGAACATATCTAATGGCCTTGGGTGCCGATGTTTGGGATGTAGTAGAGACTGGATACATAAAGCATATTGTGCTAGCTTCAAAGGATGATAAGTTATAATTTAGCTTTAATGCTAAGGGAATGAATTCTATATTGAATGGGCTTACAGAAGCTAAGTTTGTAAAGGTGATGCATCTTCAAACTGCCAAAGAAATGTGGGATAAACTTATTAGCAACTATGAAGGAAATGAGAAAGTAAAATATGTCAAACTTCAAACATATAGATTGAAATATGAACAACTAAAGATGAATGAAGATGAAATAGTTAGCAAGTATTTTTTAAGAGTTGAAGAACTTGTGAATGTTGTTGTTCCTGAGTCTATACTAAGGCTTAAAGTACAGTGTCAAGGCATCTGAAAGTATAATAAAGGTTGATAAAGGATTACACTAACCTTCGGTACAAGAAGCTAATGGATATTTCTATGTTCTCGTTGTCTAGATTCCAACTGTTCCTGTGTAAGGATATCTTGTTCAATGGCTGCCCATGAATGTTCCAATTCTTCCCAGGTGTTCGCAGTTTTAAGGATTGTATAGAAAAGATTTAAAGGGATATGTATTTGATTATATAATCCGGGTTGAATATTAGGTTGATTTGTTGTAGGTACAGTCATTTAGGAACAATATTAGCATGGAAAATATTTAACAAGAGATTTCAACATTGTTTCAATTCGGTAGAAAATAAGAGAAATTTTCGCATAAAGAACAGAATAAGAGTGCAAACTAAAGGCCCTTTCCCGTAACTGTACTATTTTTAGTAAAAGATGTGGGATGAGAGAAAAACATTTTAGCTGTGAATAACGTAAAGTTCCTATCAGTAGAAAACTCAAGTAAACACAGAAGAAGAAAATAACATAGAAATAATTGACAAAGTGTAATAGACATAAAATTCTGTAAATTGCAAATTGGTCTTACACCCGTTGATAGCTGGTGCAGAGGAAAGACAAGAAGCAATTACATAAAGATAAATTCCTTCACTATAGTAGTGGTTGTACTAAATTATAGTGATACACATCAATTATGTAGAGAAAAATGAAAGAAACAAGAAACACAACGAAACAAACTTGTAACACAGTCGTGACAAGATCGGGAATCTTCAAATTTCCTTGTATTAACTTCTTTCATGCAAAAAACTCTATTACAATTGATACCAAAAAGTCCAGCGTTTGGTTCTTCTCTTGGTGATCTATTTATACAAATTTTCCCTTCCCTACTCCTATTTTCAAAAAAGTGCCAGTTGCCTGCTTTTACGTGACTTAGTGCATATTATACATCTGTCTATAAACTGGATACAAGTTGTGAAAGTTCCGCTTGGCAGCTGTGAGGAGCGAAAACACTCCATCTCTTCTACTTTATTTTCAAAAAGGGCCAGGTGCTTGTCTTTGCATAGACTCAATGCATATCCTACATCTGTCCATGAATTGGGATACAAGCTATGACGGCTCTGCCTGACAAATGGCTTCGACAAAGTAGCACTCTCGGGCTAATTGTGGAAGTCTATTCCCCATATATGCGTCAACCATATGAAGGGTGCCTAGTTGTGTGTTGGGCTGAATCAAATGTCCATCAATTTGAGCCATGTCTACCTTGTCTATCTTAGAGATCTCTGCCAAATTTCTCTCATTTTTCTCCTTCATGTCGAGGGAGATCCGCTCTAAATTCATCTGCCTTAGCGTCTCTGTGTCACCCCCACTTTCCATCCCCAACAGTTCACCATTTATGGATTTGAAAGTTTCTTCTAGTGAATTTGTCACTTTTTGAGCCTGCTCCTTGCTTAAAGTAATCTGATGCTCCCAATTTTTTAACAAGATATTTCCCCTAGTCTGTTCAGCAATGGTGAGCCCGGGAGACCCTGCTGAAAACCGATTGTTGGTGGCTATCACTGCTTCTTGTAAGGCGATCCGAGCAGCTTCTGCGTTTCTTTCCTTGACAATCAGATTCTCATAAATCTGATGCATTAATAGGCAATCACCTCAGAATTCCCCTACTTTGTTTAGCAGACTCTGTTGACCAGAAAATATCTTGCTCCGAATGTCGATTGCTCGGGATTTAACAACCTCGATGCCGATCACATTGCTGTCTGCGACCTCTAGTTGAGCCTGTAATTGTGTGATCGTATCCTTCTATTGGCCCGACTGCACTCGACCCTCCCAGATCACTGAGTTTTCTTGTTCCATCTTGGTTTTGAGGACTTCGATCTCTTTCTTATCGGCCAATTGGGCCATCTCTATTGCTCCACTCGCTTGACTCTTAGCGTCTTCCGCAGCCAAAGCTACTCGGGCTTCAAGAGTCTTGATCAACCGATTTTTTCTCTTGAGCTGATTTTTTAACATTGCAACCGAGAATTGGTTTGCTGATGCATAAGCTTCTAGCATCCCTGCTATCTCTATGGCGAACTCATAACTTTTCTTGCCTTTTCCATCTGTCATTACTTTGAATTTTTTAACAGTGGACTCTCCCTCTTGATAAAATTCCCGCTTTACCACATCCTTTCTCTTTCTGTCAAAAAAGAACTCATTAGGGGGGAGTTCCTCTGTCCTTATAGGTCTTAGTTCTTTGCCAAATATCCATCCCTCACTGACGTCTCCCTGATCCGACTGCAGGGGTGTGACAGAGGTGATGGGTTGTCCGATCTGCTTCGCCCCCTTCCCTGGTGTGACGAGTGGGTCCTGTTCTTTCAGAGGATTGGAGGTCTTCGTCTCTGTCCCTGTCTCTAGATTCTTCTCCTGCTCGAGACTTTTCCCCTGATCGGGACTCTTGTCATGTTCAGGGTTCTTCTCCTGCTCGAGACTTTTCCCCTGTTCGGGACTCTTGTCATGTTCAGGGTTCTTCTCCTGCTCGAGACTTTTCCCCCGTTTGGGACTCTTGTCTTGCTCAGGATTCTTCTCCTGCTCGGGACTCTCTCCTTGTTTGGGATTCTGCTCCTGCTCCCCTTATTGACATTTTTCGGGGTTAGAAGTTTGCCCCGCGGAACTTTCGGCCTCCTTTTCTTTTTTCTTGGAAAGTCCCAAACCTCCCAGCACCACGGGGAGACATCTTCTCCTATGTTCCTGAAATTTTAAAACAGAGGCCCTATCTTTGGGTGTTAGGGATCTAATTCGAAATTCCACTTTCGAATAGGACCTCACCCCTCGGAAAACATCATCCGAGGGTGAACACTCGTGTTCAAACCTCTTTAATCCACAATTCCCCAAATGGGTGCTTACAATTCTCTGCGAATCATGCTTTTTGTACTCAATAGAGACTAGGCTCAAATCTTCTAAGGTTGCAGCTTCAGCCTTAGCATGTCCGAAATATAATAAGGAATAGGAATTAAGCTGAACAGGAAAAAATGGCCATACCTTTTTTGATGACGCTTTGAGCTCTTTTCTTACTCCACCGATTACTGTTTGTCGCGCAATCTCGCGACAGGCCAGCTTGTCGGGGATGAAAAGCGGTAGCGCCAGAGGAGGGACAGCTGCTCCGAAAACTCTAAAATAGGAGATTTTCGCGATTCGGGACTTGTGAATTCAAGAAATAAAGTGTCCGACTTGCGAGACCCCGAAATAAAACAAAAAAAAGCAAACGTACTTACGCAAAATGAATCTTTTTTGAAAGCTAAAAAGCATTGCTATTCAGGCGAGAAGATTTTTCAGAGCTTCATAATTTCGGAAGGAAAAGAAAAACAACTTTAGATCTCAAGCATGAAAAGTTGAAAATTGCGCGAGGTGAAAAACAAGGGTGGCTCCAACAAATGCCATGAAGGGTCTTGGTGAGAAGTTTGAAGAATCATTCTTGGTTCAGAAGATTTTAAGATCTCTGCTTGATAAATTTCATCCAAAAGTCTCTGTAATAGAAGAACTAAATGATCTTAAAACTCTGTCCATTGATCAACTCCTAGGAACTCTAACTGCATATGAAATGATAGTTAGAAAACATAAATCCATTACTAGAGAAGCATCTTTTAAAGCAGACAATAATACTGATTCAGAATTAGATGATATTGAGGAACAATTTGTGAGAAGGTTAAAGAAAGGATTAGGAAAATATCAAGGCAAGCTCCCCTTCAAATGTTTTAACTATGGTAAGATAGGTCATTTTTCATCTAAGTGTCCTCATCAGAAAAAGGACCAGAACTCTAATGATGAAAATAAATAAAATTTAAGAAATATAGTAAGAAGAAATGTTTGTGTGCAAATAATGACAATTCCTCAGAAGACATAGATAGTGATTCATCATGTGAAGACAAAGTGAATGATTTTATGCTTATGGCTATGGGAGATCTTTATGATGAACACACAGGAGGTGAAATGGATGATGAAGAAGTTTTGTTGCATATGGGAGGTGAATTAATCAGTGCTTAGGAAGAAATTGACAGACTCAGATGTAAGAAGAGAAAACAAAAATAGTTGTTGAAGCAGTTTAAAATGAATGGTGAAAAACTTGATGAAAACTTTTCTCTACTAAAAATGGACTTAGAAGAGGCAAAGAAAATAGAAGACATACTAAAACAACAGTTGTTAGAGAAGAAAGTGAGGTGTGAAGCCTTAGAAGAAGAGATAGTAAAAACCAGAAAATAAATGGAGAAGTTTAAGGGATTGTATCGCCAAAATCTACCAAGTATTAAATCCTCAAAAGGATTAACTTCCATTCTAAATCAGCAAAGAAACCCAAAGTTGAAAGATGGATTTGTGTATGAAGAAGGATCAAGTAGTGAATCCAAGTAATACATAAACTATCAAGTTTGTCAAATCCTCAAACATTGACAACAGTCACTCTGCAGAAACAAAGAAAGAAAATCAGCCACCAAGAAGGAATGAAATAAAAAGTACTAGAATCGAATCTGTAGATCAAAGAGATTATCGGCATGAAAGAAATCGACCTCCTTAAAGAAGACAGACTTTTTCAAGGTACAAAGGTTTTTCTATGGTTATTGTTTTTTCAGTTCTAATTTTGGTCACAAAGCTATAAAATGTTCTTTAAGATTTAGATATGAACAATCAAGATATTCAACAAATAACCATCTTCCACAACAAAGATCGAGACAACCAAGCAAAAAACAACCTCAAACTATAAATCATACGATGGATGTGAAAAGGATACAGGTTAAACATAACAATAGTTATGCGTTTAAAAATCGTATGATCTTCTATTCAGTGAACCAGAATGTTACATCTGTCATAACTATGGACATAAAGCTGCAGATTGTCGCTTAAAGAATTACAGTCTAGATTTGATCCCCATGCTGAAAATGTCAAGGTTTGGAAGAAGAAAGAAGATGACAAGTGTGGACTAGTGTTATCAGCCCAAAGACAAAATAATCCCCGATATATTGATAGTGGATCTTCCAAACATATGACTAGAGGAAAAAGTAAGTTTCTAACTCTAAGTGAAAGAAAATCAGGGAATGTAACTTTTGGAAATGATGCACTAGGAAAAATAAAAGGTAAAGGAATGGTAATCCTGAGTAATGGAAAAGGAAAAGCTCAAGATGTATTATTTGTAGATGGTCTGAAACATAATCTACTAAGTGTTAGTCAAGTTTGTGACAAAGGATTTGAAGTTGTTTTTACCTCTAAAGAGTGTAAAATAAAGTCTTTGAGTTCATGACAACTGGTTGCAAAAGGGATAAGAACAAAAAACAATGTATATGTGTTAAATGAAGAAAAATAAGAATGTCACTTAAGCAAATATGATGAAAGTTGGCTACGGCATAGGAGACTTGGACACCTAAATTTTGATCATATAATCAATCTTAGAAACAATGGGATGGTAAAATATCTTCCAAGGATATCAAATCCATACGAATCTATTTGTAAACCTTGTCAGATAGGAAAGCTTACTTGCACTCAGTTCAAATCTAAAAACTTTCCTTCAAGAGAAAAACCTCTCTAGTTAGTACATATGTATTTATGTGGACCATCAAGAAAATAAGGTACAGGAAAATAAAAAAAAATTATGTTGATTATTGATGATTATTCTAGATTAACGTGGGTTGCCTTTTTGAAGAAAAAATATGAATCATTTGAAAAATTCAAAGTGTTTAAGGCTCTGACTGAGAATCAAATAGGAAAACGATTGAAGGCAGTAAGGTATGATAGAGGAGGAGAGTTTAGTTCATGGAACTTCAAAGAGTTCTGTGATAAACATGGGATCAAACGAGAGTACACTATTCCAATAACTTCACAACAAAATGGAGTTGTTGAGAGGCAGAATAGATCAGTACAACAAATGGAAAGATCAATGATGAATGAAAGGAACATATATCAGACATATTGGGTAGAAGTAATTCATTCAGTTTTTCATATCCTTAACAAAGCACATCTTAGACCACATAGTGACAAGACTCCTTATGAACTATGGTTTGGAAGACCTGCTTCAATCAAGAATTTTAAGGTCTTTGGGAATAAATGTTATATCAGAACAATGATGAAAATATTGGCAAATATGATGACAGGGATGATGAAGGTATCTTCTTGGGTTATGCTACAAACAGTAAAGGGTACATATGTTACAATAAGAGACTTCATAAACTGGTTGATTGTATAGACATAAAAGTTGATGAAGAAATCTCGGTCATAAACATAAGCAGTGTTGATCCAAGCACAAAAGATATAGTTGAATACGAAGATGAACAGGTCCAAGGATCACAAAGAGAAGAATATGAATCAGATGAAGATACAAATACTTTGACTGACACAAATTAGCAGAAAGAAGCAAAATCGCCTCTCAGAATTGTTAGAAAGAAGCATCCTAAAAATTAGAGAATTGGAGATATAAATAAAGGAGTTCAGACAAGAAGGAAATTGATTAAAGACTCAGAACAATCTCATGTTGCTTTTCTATCTATGATTGAACCTAACATTTTTTATGAAGCCAACCAGCATGATGATTGGATTAGAGCTATGAATGAAGAGCTTGATCAGATTGAGAAGAACAATACTTGGGAGCTTGTCCCTAGACCTGAAGATAAGAATGTAATAGGTTCCAAATGGGTGTTCAAGAATAAAATGAATGAAAAAGGACAAGTTGTTAGAAATAAAGCCAAATTGGTCTGTAAAGTGTATGCACAAGTTGAAGGTCAGGACTTTGATGAAAATTTTGCACCAATGGAAAGATTGGAAGCCATCAAAATGTTTCTTTCTTATTCATGTCATAAGAACTTTAAAGTTTATCAGATGGATGTTATGTCAGCATTTCTTAATGGAGATCTAGAGGAAGAAGTATATATGGATAAACCTGAAGGATTCTCATTGACAGATAATCCTAATTATGTTTGCAAGCTGAAGAAGGCCTTATATGGACTAAAACAAGCACCACAAGCTTGGTATTATAGACTAGAAATTTTTTTACAAGACAAAGGGTTCAAGAAAGGCATTGTTGACAACAATCTCTACATTAAGTCTGAAGGTGATAATTTACTAGTTGTTTTGGTTTATGTAGATGATATTATTTTTGGTTGCACTAATGAATCATCTATCCAGTGGTTTGCTAACTCTATGCAAACAAAATTTGAGATATCCATGATAGGAGAACTATCATATTTTCTTGGTTTACAAGTAAATCAGAGTTCTGCAGGAATATTTATCTCTCAAGAAAAATATTTGAAAGAGATGTTGAAGAAATTTTAGAAGGAGGATTCTTCTCCTTTTAAAACACCTATGGTGGTTGGTTGCAAGCTCAGTAAAGATGATATTTCACCATATGTTGATCAAAGGACATATCGCTCTATGATAGGCAGTCTTCTGTACATCACAACATCCTATCCTGATATAATGCAAGTTGTTGGAATGGTAGGTCTTTATCAGTCTTCTCTTAAACAAATTCATTTGTTAGTTATCACAAGGATATTCAAATACTTGAAGGGAACAATGAAATATGGCCTGTGGTATCCAAGAAATCAGATTTGTCAGTTACCTTCTTATTCATATGCAGATTGGGAAAATTCTATGAATGAGAGAAAGAGCACCAGTGGAGGTGCATTCTTCCTGGGTGACTCGTTGGTAGCATGGATTAGTAAGAAGCAGGGTCTATTTCCTTATCAACTATAGAGGCAGAGTACATTACTGCTACTACTTGTTGCACTCAGATTTTATGGATGATTCAAACTCTTACATATTTGAAGGTAAATCATACTGATTCGATTACAATTCACTGTGATAACACTAGTGCCATTAGTGTCTCCAAGAATTTCATTCTTCATTCCAAAACTAAGCATATCCCAATAAAATACCATTTTCTTAGAGAACAAGTCACAAACAGAGTTGTTCAGATGAATTATATCCCTTCCACAGAACAGATACCTGATATCTTTGCTAAACCATTAGCAGCGACCCCTTTTGAATATCTTCATCAAAAGTTGGGGGTTATAACTTCTTTCGTCTAATCTGCTCACCTGGTCAGGGGGAGTACTTATTGAATATCTGTTGTATTTCTAAGCTGCTCATAGTTGACAGGGGGAGTATGTACTACAACAACTCAGGGGGAGTGTGTTTCTTATTTAACATTGATGTCAAAGGGGGAGAAAGTGTGGTAATTTCAAGGATGCTATAGTGGTATAGTTGGACGTTCTTCAAGGGGTTTCCATCAATGCCAAAGGTGGAGATTGTTGACATGTTTTTCAAATAGAGACAAAGTATGCGTGTTTTTCATTGATGGAAAATATCAAGACCAACACCGTAATGATGATCGCATGGAAAGATCAAAAGCAAAAACTCCAGGAGTCAAGGAAGCAACTCATGAAAAGAATGTCGAAATGGCGAAATACGTTGATCTGACTCCATTTTGGATTTTTGGATACCGAGAGTTGGAGGTGTCAAGGACACTCACAACAAGAATGTCGAAGTGATGAAATGAGAAACGTCAAATTACGTTGATTTGACTCCATTTTGGAGTTTTGGATACTAGGAGTTGGAGGAGTCAAGGAAGCAACTCACGGCAGGAACTCACGATATGCGAAATCACGAAAAGATCTGGACCATCGTATCATCAAGATTGTGGACCGTTGATCTGACTCCAGTTTAGAGTTTCAGATATTAGGAGTTGGAGGATTCAAGAGTCGAGACTCTTCATCATAGGATTCCCAAAGTTGCGAAATGCGAAACACCGATCATTTTGGGGTTTGAGACTTGGAGTGTCAAGATACTTCTCCACAGGAATGTCGAAATGAAAAATCGCAAAATAAATTTATGGATAAACACTTGGTCACAACTTTGGGCATGTGAAGGAAGGATCTTGCAATTTGCAAGGCTCCATTTCATGATCGGGAGTTGGAAGAGTCAAAGTGGTTCGCAACAAATTCGCGAAACATGAAATTGCAAAATGCAGTTTTGAATAAGGCTGTGGTCACAGCCAGTGGTCACATCTGTGGAAGATGGAGGAAGGAGCTAGTGCAACCAAGATCCATTTTGAAGATCATGAATTGGATATTCGAGATGCCTCGCAAAAGGAATTTGGGACATGTGAAATCGTGAAATGCCGAAATACGAAATTGTGAAAGGCGCTAATAACTAAACTCCATTTCAGAGATCGTGACTTGGAGAGTTGAGATGCCTCACAACAGGAATTCATGACATGCAAAATTGTGAAATGAGGAAATGAAAAATTATGAAAGGCACTAACAACTAAACTCCATTTCAGAGATTGTGACTTGGAGAGTCAAGTTGCCTTGCAACAGGAATTCGCGACATGTGAAATCTCGAAATGCTGAAATGATCGAAGCTAGTCCAGCTAAGCTCATTTTTTCGGAGTTTCAGGGATCATGACATGGAGCGTCAAGATATCTCATCACAAGAATTGCTGAAATCCTAAAATGAAAAACGCATCTTGATTAGGCCCATGGTCATAGCTAGTGGGCATATGGGATAAACGCAAGACCCTGTGGATTTAATCCAACGGTGTAGGTGAATTTCAATATGATCAAAGGGCTACTGTTGCACTTCACAGTTATTTATTCAGTTACGATCCAGTTAGCATAACCGAATCATGGTTCTTGCACGGTTGGCGTTTTAGTTGCTGAAGCATTGTTGTTCTAGGGTTTTGAGGTGTAACTGAAGGGGTTGTAGTGCATAAACGAAACATGCAGTGACTGTGTGTTTTTGGCTGTTCTGACTGAAAAATGAGTTGACCTATAGAAAATTAAAATTACAGTATGCGCAGTGTGAAGAAAGCTCAAAGATAAGGAACAGAAGTTGAACAGAGGAGAAAAGGTGAAGAGAACAGAATGTGCACATATCAAAGATCATGATAAAGAAAAGATAGAAAGAGACAACAAGTCAAGCCAAGTATGAAAGGAGCAGAAGAATAGTGTAGCTGAGAAGAATTGCATAACAGTAAAGAATTGGTAAGAATTGATTTATTTGTGTTGTTGGTTATTCAATCATTTATTTGTAATAAGGGTGGTAGGGAGGTGCTAGGGAGGATTGTTTTCCTCAAAGGTTCAAGTGGGTTCTTGAACACAGGAAGTTGTAGCTTCCATCTCGTTGCAGCCAGAAAAACTAGGGTGGCAGGGTGGTGCAAGGGAGAACAAGTGTTCTCTGTTATACAGGTTGGAGCCTGTGTAACTGGAAGTTGGTTCTTCCATCCAGTTGGTGTTGGAACATTAAGGGAGTTGGTGCTTCCTTCTAGTGGGTGCTAGAGAAACCAGAGAGTTGGTGCTCTCAAAAAAATTGGAGCTTGTAAAACAGAGGTAGTAGACTCACATTGAGTTGGTGCTCAATTATAGATGATGTAAAGAACTTAAAGATTGCCTATCATTTTCGAATAAGTAGAGGTTTTCTTCCTTTATGGGTTTCCTCGTGAAACTTTGTCTCTGTGTATATATTATGTGTGAGTGATGATCATTATTTATGTTGTTCATATATTGTATAATATTGATGGTCACTTGGAGAAAAGTTAAAAAACCGCTTAATTGTTAAAATTGTTTAAGCATAGTAACAATTGATTTACCCCCCCCTCCCAGTTGTCTTAGTAATTTCAACACACCTGAAAGTGAAAATGTATCCCATGAAATTCATGATGAGGACACAAAGAAGGTGAATCAAGAATGGAGAAATTCCAACTTTGGGTTGTGTTGGCAGCCAACTCATTTTTTTTAATTACTAGAAAAATGTTGCCTACACCTCTTGTCTTCTAAACGACAAATCATCGTCGCATTGAGCTTCAAGACATTTGTTTCATTTTCATGACAATTGCAATTTGATTTCATTTTGATTTTTCACAACTGAAAGTGTGAAAACACTTCTCTCGTTGTCTGGACTATTGTCATCTTTTATTCTTTTATTGAAATACACTTGACCATTGGTTTATTACTTCACTGCAGAAGGTTCTTTCAAAACTGTAGCCATTCACTTTAATTGATTTCTCTTTTGGGAATGTTAAGTTATGAGTTATAGGTGACATAATTCATCTTGGTTTTGTATGAGRMTCATTTHTTTTGAACTCTTAACTTATCAATTTYAKATGTTKATTGATCACAAYGTTTTGAYACTTMGATAAWGCTAYRAGCACATTGGCAATATCATGAGTTTGATTTCATAAAGTGGTAATAGTTTGAAGCGCTTTGATCAACCTATTGGCATTTCGATTTTGTGATTTAAACCCTTACTCGATACATTGGTTTCCTGAGTTGATGTTTGAACGATCATATAGTTTCGAACTATGTATGGGTTTTTAATGTATTAATAGTGGTATGAAGCATTGAAGTGACATGACTGATCGATGGTTAGTGTTGGGTACTATGTTGATTGAACTGTACACTTGGCACTTCAATGTAACGCGTGGTGGTAAGTATGTTTCAGGTAAGTGGCATTTTAACATGATTACACACCGATTTCCTGGCCCAGATGCATGGTATAAACGATCATACTTTGATAACGCTGTACTCAGCTAATTAATGTAATGCGTGGTGGTGGTAATCCCACCACCTTCGCACGCATGGAGTTATTCTAGGTCTCGTCGAACATTCAAGCGGTAAAACCCTCTCTTTTTCGCTCTGTGTATTGTTTCATTCACTTAGAACCCTACCATGTATAGGAACTATGGCTCCTATTGTGAGAGCCGAGCCCAATGGGTCCCAAGCACTGTTAACATTTGATGGTGCATATGGCGACTTAGAAGAGTTTGGGTGGATTCCTTTTATCAGGAAATTTGATGGTTATAATATCACTGTGTCTCGGCAGTTTTCTTTATCGTTCGATGGATATAGAGCTAAAGTTGGAGATGTCGCGATTGAAGTCACTGAACAATCCCTCAGCTCTGCGACTGGTCTGCCTTTCGAGGGGCAAAAATGGTCGAAAAGCTGTAAGGTTAAGGATGTCCCGTGGACACTACTGTTTCAATCTCGCACAATGAATTCATGCGACCGAGGCTTACCGGCAAAGATGTTGAAATCTCGCTGGTATGATCGTTTGATGATTATCAAATAGTTTGTAACTTGTGAAGGCAGGTACGGGTTCGTGTTCCTATTTCATCTACGCTTGTTAATGATTTTTATGGGTTTTGGGCTTAGTATGCCATACTATCTGCACCGAAGTCTGTTCAAAATGGCTAAGAGATATAAGCGTAGCCATGCTGACACTAGCCTTTTTCATGTTGGGTTAATTAAGATGATTTTTGTTCACGAATTGGGGTTACGTCAAGATTCATGGCATGATTTTCTCAGCCACAACGGTTTTGAAGGATCGCATCCTCCACAGGTGGATAAGCCTATGATTGTCGAGAAAAAAACTACCCCTGTGCCTCATGATGTTCTCCTACCCAAACCTAAACTCGACTCACCTTTTAATTCACCTCTCGCTATGACTGAGCAGACTGAAGTTGCTAAAGCTACAACCCGTAAGACTAGAGAAAAGTCTGGTTTTAATACTAGATGTAAGAAGAATGCTAGGTTGATCTCTCGCATGGCGAGGAACAAACCCAAGCCCCCTGTGAAGTTAGAACCCATCGCAATCAGCGAAGACTTGGATTCTGAAGTGGAACGATTTCTCACCGAGGAATACCCTTACTCCAAGGGTTTGTGTGACAAAACTCCTTACGATTTTGTTAAGAACTCACCTCCTTACCTGCGTAATGACCCTGAATTCCCTAGTATCGAACCACCGTGTGAAACCCTTGGGGAATCATCAGAACCCCCTCCTGTTCAGGCTGTTACACCACCTTGTGATCAGTGTGGAATGTGGTTAGAGAGATACTATTTGGATGCCCCAACGTTGCAATCCAAAATTCGTGATTTGGAAAACCAAGTGGCGAGGCTCACTGGTCAGAGTGCAACGAAGCAACCCAACAACAAGAAACCACGAACTGCTGGGACAGTCCTGTTCAAAAATTGTGAGTCTGTTACAGCTATTTTCAATTCAAGTTTGACATAGTCGCAGCACCTGTGATGGTATAGTTCTCGATCATTTATATGACACCCTGCTCTGTTACATAAGCATGCTTCACTGTATATGATTTTGGTTTGAGGTATTATTTTGTTATGGTTTAAGATCCGATTGGATTTGATTTTTCATTTAATGGATCATCGAATAGATATGATTGCCCATCTTTAGTTCGATGCCCTGATTAAATTTGTTATATTTTAAAATAGAATGCTGTTTATGATGCAATTTTCGATGGTGTGATTTGAATCAGTCATGGGTAAAAACGATTGAATTAGTTACCTATTTGTGTCGTTTGAACCAAATGAAGTACTTCTCTGTTGATGCAAAACTGATTACGATTCATTCGATCTTCATTACTGCTTGAATTGGATCCTGTTTAAAGTTTCGGTTTCACTTCTACAATTGATTTAGTAAAGATTCGTATGGATTTATGGATCTTGTCGATTTTATCGCACCTGTCTGTTGACTGTATGGTGATCGATCACGAAAGTTTTTTTTTTTGAGTTGGTACTCCGATACGAATGATGCTATTTCATATTGTGTTTTTAATTGATTAACATCATCCTGCTATAATTAGTTTATACGGTTATGCCTATGAACTGTTTATGAGATCTATGGTGGGATTCTATGGATACGATTACGCATAAAATTGTTACAGATTTCTATATTGGCAAAGGTTGAACGATATGCTAATCAATA
>ML793091.1:694372-726039 GCA_009831015.1 Picea engelmannii
ATAGATAGTCTCCAAGGCAAGAAAAATCACTTGGACTCAAGGCCAGTATTTGATTTTCTAACTGTTGTGCTCGAATAATATTGAGTTTACCAAACACAGATTCAATCTTGTCCCAAGCTGCTTCGAGGTCATCAATTCCTTGACGGTGGTACCTTAGATCAGGAGAGATGGACATTCCAATTAGTCCATGTGCTTCGTCATTCCTATTATCCCATTTGGCTTTCTTATCATCATTAGTGGGGTTCGTTTCCTTTCCCATGGTAATCCGATACAGGCCTTTACTTCTTAACAAATCTTCCATATGGTATCTCCATTGGAAGTAGTTGTCGCTGGTAAGCATGACAGTACTTGTAGAAGCCATATTAAATATGTAGATAATGCATATTTAAAAACTGAAACTAATGATCTGGATGGAAATATCTCGAAAAGTTGTGCAGTTTTTAAAAAAACGGCACTGAAAACGGACTTCCGATGTGAGAGTTATGCCCTTTTTAAAAAAGGCATAAACGGCAACCAAATAACTATGTGATAGTGTAAGCTACTTTATGAAGTGACCCACTTTTATAAAGAGAAGTGGGGATCACTTTTACAATGAGGTTACCTTATAACAGAAAAGTTGCATGCAAAATAACTCTAAAAAATATAAGGCTACTTATAGTGATTCACTTTTATACTTGAAGTGAAATGCACTTTACAATTTATAGCATGAACTTTAAAAAAAAAAAAAGGTAACAAAAGAGAGACTTGAACTCAAGACCTCTTACTTAATAAGGCAAGTTTTAACCAAATGGTCTAACAAAACATATTGTAATGTTCAGAAGGAGGATTGTTGTTTTTGTTGTTGTTGTTTTTGTTGTTGTTGTTTTTGTTGTTGAAGACAGCCTTGGAGAGCATGCTCCAAAAAAACTCTTTTCACACAAGAAAAAAATTTCGCTTCTCGATGACAACAAGGGTTAGATCTCAGTTAGCTTACCCGAAAGATGCACCTTTTCCTATCTATTTCTGATTTTCTGAGATCATATAAGGCATGGGGCAAAGAGAATACACATATCTAAAAGAGTAGAAGCTCGGAAATAAAAAATACAAACCGAAATAAAATCAAAAGTTTGCAAAAAAAAATGCGTATTCAGACTTTATACCTCCGGATCTGACTGTAATGGCCGTATCTTGGGAAAACAGAAACCTTTTCGCGTGAAACGAAAAGTGTTCCTGAATGAAACGAGTGCTTCAGACGCAATGGAATAGTCCTCTCAACCCAAAAATGTACGGAAATGACAGAAAATGGAGATGAGGAAACTCGGCTTCACGATCTCGATCTACAACAGGAGCGGGTCTTCAAACAGGCTCTGATACCATGTGCGACAACACAGGTATTCCAACAGAGGATGAACACCATTAGTAACCACTCACACAACCAGATCAAAGATCAACACACCGATGTTTTCACGTGGTAAAACCCCTACGAGGAAACATCCACGACCCCAACCAACACGCCCACTTGGAGCAGTTTATTAATGCAAAGAAAAAGATTACAGAGAGATTTTACAAGATATTTTCTCACAATCAATCATCGGAAAATGACCCTTCATGATCTTTAAATAGAGATCATGGACCAATCGGGTGTTAATCCACGGATCAATGGTCATTAAGATCAAGGAGAGTATGAACCGTCAGATCACTCTATGTCGGGAACATATTGTGACCGTCGGATTTCCTAACTACAAATGCATACTAAAGAAACACACTTTTACCTAACGACATATTAGACCAAGTAGATCTTAACTAACTCCTAAGTGTCTAAATATCCTAACACAAAGTACTATGGCCCTTATAAGGTGTTGCAAAAGATTGGTACTATGGCATACAAATTGGAGTTGCCTGCATCTTCACAAGTACACAAAGTTTTCCATGTTTCATTTTTAAATAAGGTTATGGGCGACAAGATCCCAATTCAAACTATATTTCTAGAACTTGACAAGGAAGGAAAAATCATATTGGAGGCTGAAGCCATCACTGACACAAGAGTTCACCAGCTGAGGAATAGATCCATTTTAGAGTATCTCATTAAATGGAGGAAACTATTGACTGAAGATTCCACTTGGGAAGATGAGTCTTTTATACAGAAGCATCTAGAGTTAATCAAGCGTTGTGGACAACACTTGTCTCAAGGGGAGGGGCATGTTAAGCCGTAATATTGGCTCATTACCCCTTAATTGGGGCATATTACATTGGTAATGCTATTTTATTTATGTCGGCTTTATTCCATTAGTTGTAATTATACCTCCTAGTATCCTATATATACCAAGAAGACATTTTCATTTGGAATCATCTTGGAATTGTACATTTATGTGAGCATAAGGAGGTTTCCCCCTCGAAGAGGGTTATTATCCGAATTTCTCTCTTTTTCAAGGTGATGAGTACTTATTATGAGGTTTTTCTATGCTATATTGATATTTGGTTCTTAACATGAGGTTTAGCTCTTTGATAAAGAGTGCGCGTTGGGGCCCCACAATCACTGTGAACCGTCAATCAATGAACACATTAGTATTGGTCAGATCATGCCTGTCAAACCTAGAAAAGTTTCTATGTGGATAGTTGTGAGTTCCTTTGGAAATCTACGGAGTAATGGGGTCCTTCTGTGCCGTCAATCTGGGATAAAGGACATGCATCGACATATTTTTGACTCCGGGTGTAAACACTCTGGAAGAAAATGTGTGTGGGGAGGTTGACGCTCTCGAATCCTGAAGAGCCGAATCATATCTGAGTCATCCAAGCTAAAGGGACAGGTGTCGTTAGATACCGCACTTCGATGGAAAGTCACTCCGGGAAAAAGGGAATGTGTTGAACAAGGAATCTCGAAGGCTAGAGAGTCATATTTCATCTGAGTCATCCTTCAACTGAGGAAAAGGGTCAACAGATCTTCCATTTTGAAAGATAGCCACTTTAGAGGAAGGTGAGGTCACGAGAGTTGAAAAATCCCGAAGTAAATCGTAACCGTATATTTGAAGGAGACGCACGCAAATCGATTGTTGACTTCGGGTGAAATCACTCTGGGAGAAAAGGTGGCCTGAGCTTCCTGGACTCTCGAATGCCGAAGCCCCAAAGTGGACCCTAGTTGTTGATTTAGATGGACATGTGGTGCCTAATCTAGAAGTTCGAGTATGGATTACCTAGGAGGAAAAATATTTGGAGTGCTCGAAACTCCTGAATGTCGAAGTCTCGAAGAAGGTCATAATTGTCGATGACAAGGGACATGTGGCGCTTAACTTGTAACTCCAGGTACAGAGTACTTCATAGGGAAAAGGTGTAGGAACGTTTGAAACTCCTGAATGTTGAAGCGCCAAAGTAAATCAGGGTCGTCAAAATCCCTGAGTACATGCGGCATCGGATCATGTACTTTAGAGGTTTGCTACTCCAGAGGATTTCACATGGTGGTTGTCTTGGCATCTGGGCATAGCCACGGTCATATGAAATATAGGGGGATGAAAGAACTCGAATATCTTGGGAGTGGATACCTGCCTTCTCTAAGCTCATTTCAGAACATGGCGATCGTGTCTGGAAAGATCTGGAAGGGTAGAATGGAATAGCGACCTCGAATGAGGGTAGTGTTTTCTTAAGAATTTTTTTTTTTTACGCCCTGTCGTGGGTGTGTTACACTTATTCACACGTTTATTTTCAAGGAAAATGACTAGGTGTGAGCACTTTTCCTCCCAATCATATGTAATCCTTTATAGATGCCACCCCTTGCTAGGCTATGAGACCACCAAGGAAAATGAGACAATTTTAAAATATCCAAGACTTTTCCCATTCCAAAAATATTTCAAGATCAACCAAGAAATCCACAAGTGAGTTCTTTACTTAATATTTTAGTCAAACTAGATTTGGAACTTTCTCTACTATACCATACAACACATAAAGTCACTTCATTCTATTCTCTCTAGTACCTTAGAAACATGATTTCTCTCTATCCTCTTCAGTATGTGTAGAAAGAGTCCAAATCATTGTCTAATTTTAAATTTAATCTCCAACAAAATTTAGGTTATTGGATACAATAATATTTTATTCTTGAACAACTCAAAGATCGACAATATTTAGGAATTTAAGAAGATGTCTCCCTACTCAATCTTGGTCCCTATTTCCACAAAAAAATCCCTCTTTGGTACCTCCATGGATCATGCACGAGTTGAGATGTTTCTTCATGAAAACACTTATTTTATTTATGAAAATGTACATTCATTCCGATCTCCTTTTCACAAATTCTAATTTCCCTTCTTTTCAATGAATCATGTGAAGTGAACAACCTCCTCTTAACTCTTTTCTTGATTCCATAAAACTAGGATTTTGTTTCTTCAATGTAGGATGTAATTATTTGAATGCACAAGTTAACTAAGTTCTCCAATTTTAGATTGCATTTTCTCTTAATTACGCTTCTAATCTAATTGTCATTAAAATTAGAAAAAGTGAGGAAAGAGGAGAATCACATAGAAATTAGGATATGTAAAAGATATGAAACAAAGTTAACTAGGCTTATAATCAACCCCTTGGATCCCCTTACGTTTTCCCTTTGGTGGACTCAAACTCATAGCTCCTCGAGCACTCTTACTCAATAACCTAGGATTAGACCATTATTTGAATTGTAAAAAATACATATTTAGAAATTTAGTGGTAATGCATTTTCTTTAAGATCAACACTAGAAATTTATAAAAAAACATTTTATCTATTACAAATTGGGTCATTTGTAATTAGTCAGTTGTAAATATATCCATGTAAAGATAATTCAATCAAACACATCTAAAGGGTTGAAACTAGGATACTACAAACTTTCCCATCCCTTCCCTCTTGGGTAAAAGATCTACATCTATTCTGAAACTTATTTAATATGGTAATTATTGGATGCCCATCTTAGCATTTTATAATTAAGTCTTCAACACTATTTGGAACTTGCAAATTTTAGTACATTTGCAAGCATCAACACACAAGTTCGCATCATGGGAAGAAATTAATTAAGGAAACATTTGTCTCGAAGGAAAGAACAATTGTTAAATATATCACTTACACTCTCAAAAGGGTTGCCTAGTATAAAAAATGTTTAAGGTGAGGAGTTTTAATGTAGCACCTAAAGTCCAATAATCCAAGTCACACAGTAGAAACTAATACAATATAAAAAAAACTGTAAATGAACTAATTTAAACATGCACTCTACTACCAAACCAACAATCATATTAAAATGAATATAAAATACTTTAAACAATATTCCTTGCAACTTTATTAATTTAATTGTCAATTATATTGATCCTTATTACTTTTAAAGATTCAATGTGCATGTCTTTGGAATCCACAATGACCAACACTACACAAACCCAAATGAAAGGAGAGCCAAAGGTGCCTATTACATTTATATACAACATATTTAACCTATGAGACCAAAATTATTTAGTTTCCAATTCATTTCATTTATTAGGGAAAACCAAACATTTATACTATAAATGCATGGTAAATAATTGACTCTTTAACTTCCATATATAATACAAATTTCAAACATTTTTGTTCAAAGTCAAATTGGAAAAATAAATAGAGTGGGTGGGGGAGGGGGATTTTTTCCTCTTTGTTGTTGTTTGTTATTGAATTAACTACATCCCTTAAAATCAATATATTTTGACAAAAGTTTAGGGGAATATAGAGAAATATGTCCTTTACATACTATAATAATTTTAAACTCCAATTCCGAGCATTGGTTGGGTGAAGTATTGCACCCTTGTTTTTTACAAATATTTAAAATTGTGCACACATGATCTAAATTAGGTACAACATGGGAGCAAATTAAAATTTGATATATTTTGATGAAATTTAGTGGAAAGGTAGAGCACAAGCTTCCCTATTTAACATATACACATTCCATACCTTTATGTCAAGGTATGAGTGAATGTTGATCAAAATACTAGGATTTTATCTTTTTTACCCCTCATTTCTAGGGGTAACTAAGGAGATGATGTCTTGAGGCCCTCAGGTTGTAGACATGGAGTACCAAGAGATGAATTTATTGACATTTCCCACTCACACAGATGGATCCCCATCTCACCACCATACTTCTTCGTTCTTTCATGATGGAATTCACCACGCCAACTTGCTTTCGGAATATAGTGGATTTTTCTCCATGAGGTAACAAGTCGAGTGTCATGTTAAGTGTCACCTTAATACTTGAATCATTTGAATATGTTTCATTAAATATTCTCTTGATTATAGAATGTCTGCTTGGAAATTCACCTTGGTGACCGTCATGGTTTCCTACTAAATGGAAACCCTAAGGCAAAAGGTTTCTATTGGTGGGTCTCCTTTAAGGTTCATTGTACCATTCTTTCTCATACTTTCCACATTCGATTACTTCTTCCCCTTTATTTCCCCATCTTTTAGTTTTTCGGGGTTATTGACCCAATAAGAGCATGTACTTCATTTCATGGAAAGAAGGGGCCACTAGGCTTGAAGGTGCCCTGGAAAACAATCATGCAATAAAATCTCTCCATGGGATCCCTAGAGCAATGAAACACCTCTCAAAAACAATGAGGGACCCATAAAATAAATAACTAATTGATCAATGATGCTTTCCAAGGTAGAGCATATGTGGGCAATGCATTTATTTTCAGTTCCCCTTATTGTCTTCAACTTGGAAAAGCATGCAAACCAAGGTAGAGTGTATGAGGGCTATGAATTTCCTTTTAGTGGTCCTTATTGTATTCAACTTGGAAACACATGAAAAATGAATGGCTAATAAAGGGATTGGAAAAATATTCTTTAAAAAACAAAAATAGGAAAAGGATGTGGCTAGCCCTCAACAAAGTCACCCATAAATGAGACAATATGAACCCTTGTATGTCATAAAACCTCATACCTATAAGTCTAACCCAATCCACCTCACATTCACTACATAACCTAGAAAGGATTCTCCTTCGGAACATCCCCTACTTGAGGAATTGGTTCACCCAATAGGGCATTATGACACCCCTCTCATATCTAAATTTGAAAAATTGCATAGGGTCTTTGAGAACTTGTTTACTTTGAAAGGGTATATTTGATGCACATGTTTATATGGTTCTTGTATTAAATTTAATTTACTTTGCATGATACATATGAATTGATACTCTTGGAGAGTGAATTTACTTGTCTTTGCAGGACCTTGGTTGGTGGATACTTGTGGAGGAATAATCCTTGCTTGGTCCTTCATGGGGGCATGAATCCCATAGAGTAAATGTCATACCCCAATCATATTGAAAAATTGGATGAGGGAAATTTCCTTTGGAGGAATTTGATTATCCATTGGAGGTGACTTGCTAGCCTTCCTAGCCCCAACATTTTCCTTTGGAGGCCATACACTTCACTTTCAGGGTGTGATGTCATCACTTGGAAGGCTAGGGTTTGGTGGTGCAAGGTGTTTGATGATGATGTGCCACTTTTGTTTAAGGAATACCATAGAACATTGACATTTGGCCTTGTGAGGCCCAAAAACTTCCTGAACAAGCGTTTTTGTCTTTATGCCCCTACATCACCTCCTAAGGGAGTGACGCCATCATTTTAGGGATTTCTTCACTGTAATTTTTTAATTTAGTAAAAATAATTGTTTATGAAGGAAAATTTGTGAGGTTGGCCTCCTCAAATTATGAATGTGGACAAACTATTTTAGGTGACCTCATATAAATAAAGGTCACCTCACATTTCATTTTGACAGAACTCACTTGAGGATTACATACCTCTTGGCTGAATTTTTTTCTCTAATTGGGAAAATAAATATCTCTATCTCTTTTTCTATTGTGGATGCTTATTACTTTTCTATTGGAAGGAATACTAGTTCTATCTATTGGATGATTTGTTCTTTTTATTGTGGTGGAATATTTTTCGTACATGAGGGTTTTACTTTCTATCTCTTGGAATTGGTAAGAAAATCTTTGCATGTTGTTGTTGTGTATTCTTGTTTCAAGGTTATTTTGGTATAAAAACTTTGAGGATTTTAAGG
The DNA here is from genome assembly GCA_009831015.1 of Picea engelmannii. Lineage (NCBI taxonomy): Eukaryota > Viridiplantae > Streptophyta > Pinopsida > Pinales > Pinaceae > Picea > Picea engelmannii. Next base: position 702,379 of record ML793091.1, read on the forward strand.
TAATACACCCTCCACCAAGATCTATCATTTTATCATTGAAAAACACCATTTTCAAAGGTTGCTAGGAGGAGTAAAAGATCTTACACCCTCCTAGATTTACCTTGCTAGGTTTTGTTTTGCCTACGGAGTAAAAGGTATTACACCCATAGAGAAGTAAAAAACCCTATATCTCACACAAGAGACTCCATTAACCCAATTTATATGGCACTAATATACTTGCATTGGAGATATAAAATTATTGCATTTGTATGCGTGAAAAATTGAGATATTGCATTTGTCAAAATTGGAATCTATTTCACATGCTATAAGATTTATTGTTACTTAGGGGCTCATTTCTTAGCCAAGTACTTATATTTTATGTTAGAAATTAATGCTACAGACATTAGGGCTTCGTAAAACTCATCTAAACTCTTTCATATCTCACTATTCTACCATTGAAATTTGCTTGCAAGTTGCCACAATTAATCCACTTGTCATTGGATATCATATGGGTGGATTGTTTGCTGATTTTAGTGGTTAGATTTTGCTTCTATGGAAATTTTTTTTATACTGAAATTTGTCTGTCACAACAACTTGTTTATAACACCTAATAAAAAACCCTAAAACCCCTCAAAATCTTTCTTTATTCATTGGAAGTTTAACTAGTCATTCCTAGCATATTTTGCCATTCCTAGCATATTTTCCATCATCTTATACTTGATTTTGGTGGTTCAATTTTCATACATTAGTAATTTTTTATTGATTATTTATACACTTATATACTGTTGCAATTTGGGACACAAAGGTTTCTTGCTAAATCCCCATTGGCTAAAGGCATGTTTTCTCATCATTTTTCTTGTTCCATGCACGGTTAACATTGTTTTGTAGGTACAAAACCCTTGGAAACTATTTACCCTTTCACAAGACCCTTCCTCAAGCATTTCTTCACCTCCAATATTAACCTATAGCGGATCCACTCATCATCATCTCACTTTCCATATCAATTCCCCTATGGTCGCCGTGATTCCCCCCTTGTGGTGATTTCATCATCACTAAAGCGAGGGGAGTGTCTATATAAGGTGATAGTGGGTAGGTACTCCCATAGTTGTCACTCATCGATGGATTGGGTTGGGATTTTCCCAAACTACGGATTGTGCAATAATAGTCATCGTAGAAACAAAAAAAATAGAAATATCTCCACTTTGGTTTTATAATGGGCATGGGGCCTAAAATAATTATATTGTTATGAAATTTGATGTGAATGTATAATATGGTTTCTTATGTAACACATCCAAAATTCATCTTCTCATTTCATTGTATTAGAGAGAATCTATGAAAATATTAGATAGTTATGATTATTAAAAAATAGTAAAAACATGGAAATAAACCAAAAGAAATAGAAAATGTTTTTTTGGAGTGCAATATTTCGACAACTCCATGGATGCCCCTACATCAAATTCTTATAATTGAAATTTATGGGAATCTTTCTCACAAGGTCATTGATAAATCAACAACATTTGAAATATATTGCTTTTCTTTCTTTTCTTCCTTCTTCTCAGCCATGCTCTGCATGACTCATCCTTCCATCCTTTATGCCTTGAAAAATTATTATTTATATTAATAATCCTTTCTTATTCAATATACCATTATAGGAATCTCACATGTTTTCTCAACTTTACCATCTTCTTTGCTTGGTTCACTTACATTGTAATTTCCATCATTTCCTCTATCGCTTGCTACAACTAATTTTTATTTATTTCCTTCTAAAACTATCATCTAATATGGATCACATCCTAAACATTATCCCTGTTAATGGTGCTCACTACATCCCAATTCTGTTTCCTTTGTGCAATCACCATTGTCTCAACTAACACCATTAATGATCATTGTTGATGTTTTAGTAGCTTCGGGATGTATTAACCTCTAGTATAGCCTTTGTAATTAGAGTAGAATATTATAGAATCAAGAGAACCATTAAATAGATGTGGAATACCCTAGAAGAGAAGTATACCCAATAATATTAATGGAAAAGTAAATAAAAGGCTCCAGAAAGTGAGGTCGACCCCACATGAAAATACACCTTAGTAGACTAGTATAAATAGAGGCTAGGCACTCCTCATTTTAACACACACTCACTCTCTCAGCTAGGGCGCAAGTTTAAGGAGCTAACATTGTAGAAGGAGGTGCAAGTGTCGAGAGGGTAGTGTATCAGTTGCCCTGGTGTAATCTCAGTCTTTTTGGTAGCTCGCTTTTGCACTTCTCTTGGTAAATGCATGATTCTATTGGTAGAGGTATTCTCTCTTGAGATTGTGTTATTTCTGTAGCAGTATTGGTATTTCTAGTTAGGGTTTATATGTTGGCTCTAGTGGACTTGTCAAAATATATATAAGAAAAGGTTATTGTGCTTGATAGTGGAATGTGTAAGTGTCTATGGTTAAATGAGCATTACCAAAATTTTAACATGGGATCAAAGTTGGTTTCCTTCATAAAACTCTAACCATTGGAAGGAAGATCATTAGTTTCTCCTATTGTCAATCTAGTTGAGCACTTAAAAACTCAACCAAGAATCTTGCCTAAGAAAGGCGCATATTTCCATCGAATCAGAACTCCAAAATTCTGAAATTGAAAAAAAAATAGGGTTTCCTCATAAAACCATAGGTCAAGGATTCATTGATCTATAAGGCTTCATTGATCTAGAAGTTATAGTGCTAGTTGCAACACCAGTTGTAGTGCTAGTTGCATTTCCTCTCATCTAGTAAAGTTTTTGGTTTGAGCAACTTATTGAAGGATGCTAAAATTATTATTTCCCTAGATCATCTCACTAGCCTTTCTTCTGGTAGTTACAACTAGGTTTTCTAGTTTTGCAGCGGAAGAAAACACTAACCCAAATTCATTGGGAACTTTTAGTGAAGTGTTGGGCCTAATTATTGGTTTTCCTAGTGGGCCTTATCCTAGCATACCTTTTGGTTCCCTTAGTCAGCAAAAATGTCAAGGTTGATTTTTTTTAAGTTAGGTAGGTTGAAGTCAAATCTTTGGTCAAAGTTAAAGTGATAAGTTGACTTTAGTCCAAGTATTATATTGATTAAGGTTGATATTTTAGATTTTATTTTCATTATATTACCTAAATCATATTTCTGTTAAGAAATCATATTGTCTTAGTATAGGGGACATGTTGGAGAGAATACTTGTCGTCCTGAGTGAAGGAGACTCGGAAGAAAAACAACAACACTTATTCTTGGATATAAGACTCCAGGTTCTAGGTTTGATTGATTAAATTGATAAGTTTCCAATTTTCACATATCAAGTTTGATAATTACTACATTACAAGTAAACACTATAGTTGTTAAATCAGTCTTTGAAAGGTTCTATTACTGCTAGGTACAATGAATACTTGGTAGCATGTGAGTGCTATTGATATAAAGGATTATTGTACTTGTTTGGAAGATGAAATAACATCTCCTCTAAGATATATTTGGTGTTTTGATTCCAAGAAGGTCACCTTAGTAATGATATGATTATTACCATGAAATTGTCTTTTATTCTTGTTACCATAGATAGGTTCTTATGAAAATGTTATTATATAAGAAATATTTTTTCTCTTGTTTCTCTTGTGTTGAGAAGGTTATCTTACAAATTATATGGAGGTTACCATGGATATGTATGTCTTTTAGGAAGGTTAAGACAAAATTTGGTCACCAGTGATAACTCTGGGAGGGAGATACCATGACATTTGCATAATCCAACATAATATATAGCCTCCAGTTTGAGACATGGAGCAGACTGACCATCATGAGGAGAACATTCCCAAGAAGTGATAGAAAATCCAAAGGAGTTTTTTACATAATGAATTCATACATTTGTGGACCAATGGAAACCACTTCACTTAGTAGATAATGGAGGATAGTTCAAATCAGATGACTTCAAAGCATTTTGCAGAGAAGTTGGGATTCAGAGGGAGCATCACTACTCCCTACAATCCTCAATAGAATGGGGTATCAAAAAGAAAAAAATGAGTGATAATGGAAGAATTAAAGCCTATGATTCATGATCAATAATTACCTATGCATCTATGGGAAGAAGCATCTCAGACCATTGTATATGTGCAGAATAAAATTCCTCACCATGTACTTGGGAATAAAACACTAAAAGAAATGTTTTCAGGAGAAATGTTATAGGTAAGCCACCTGATCCAAGAGGATATTGGTGGCCACCCTCCTATTCCAACTTCCTCATAATTTATTTTTTCCAACTTACTATTTTTAGCATTTTTTTGGGTCCCAAACGTTCAGGGCCATTTTGAGGGCCTAAACGATGTTTTTCATGATCAGGCACCTCAATGAGAGCGAAAGGCTTTGATTGAGCCTATGAAATCAATATCCTCGTCAACACCTTTCCAACAATCTATTGTTCTCCCTAAAAAAAGATTGTATGAGAAAGTTATGACCCCGGGAATTTGATGTACTAACTTACCCCAATGGGGCCCACATGGCTTTCGACGCTTCATATCCTATGGTTAGGTTTTTATATGTCTAGGGTTTTGGCATTCATTTTTATTGTAAAAAGGAATTTAGAGCCTCATTTTATTCATATTCTTGTGAATGAGTGTAGCCCTCATATCTGTTCTCAAAGATAAGATGCCACCATTCTAGAAAGCTTGTTTTCAGTATGCATTTTATAGTTTCAACATATTTCTTATTTAACAGAAGTCAAGTTTTACTGTATCTATGTTATTATTCAATATACCTATATATTCATATTATAATTTTCTTTTTCATTTCGTTTCGTTCATAAATCTTGATCAGTGGTATCAAAAAAGTGATCTTCTCCTTGTCGTTTTGTTTTAGTGCATGTCCCCGAAGTAGTCAGGGTATAGAGAGTTAGGTCTCGATCTTGTTTCTCTTGAGGAAACATGTTCTTGTATGGCCAAGAAATCGTCTATGGTGGGAGAAAAGAAATATGACAGGATATAATATCCTTTCGAAATTTTTCTTGAGGAATCCCTCAAGCGACAGAGGAACGATATGATGGATAACTTTGATATTCCTATATTTGAAGGGAAAATAGATGTGGATGTCATAGATAAATGGTTAAACATTATAGAAGGGTAATTTTCTATCCACAACTTTTTCAATAGATAAATTGTTACATTTGCGCTCCTCAAGGCCATCCCCCTCGTAAAATATTAGTGGGAGAATTTCTATGAGGAAAAGGAAATAGAGGGATCCACATTATTTGTAGTTGCACCCACTTGGGGTTCCTTCAAGGATGATATTAAGGAAAAATACTACCCCATTGAAGGTTATGATGAGTTGTATAAAGTATGGACCACATTGCGACAAGAAAGAGACCAAACAATGTTAAAGTTCACCAATTTCTTCCATACCTTACGCACCAATTTGGGTATCAAATACTTTGAGAGACATCTATTTCTCAAGTACCACAACATTTTTGCATAGAAACATCCAGATAGAAATGGAATTTTTTGACACCTCTTCCTTGGGTGTAGCTTATCGATATGGTGTCAAAATTGAGAGGAAGCTTAAACAAAAAATACGACAGCTTGGGTCTTGGAACCCCTCACAGTAGAAGTAGGGAAAGGGAAGCCCAAAATCATAGAACAAAGGAAAGAGAAAAGATGGGAACCTTAGGACAACCAGTCCAAGCCAAAAACAAAGAAGGACAATGGAAATACAAAGAAGGATACCAAGAAGTTTTGCGACTTCCATAAGAGCCATTGAAATAACATTGTTTATTGTCGCTCAAAGAAGTCATTGGTGGCTGAGGTGAAAGCCTCTGAATCAGATGTGGGATATGACTCTGAGTCAAAAATAGAAAAGGGGATATAGATCATTAATGTCAAACCTAGTGCCACTATTTCTACCACAAAGATCCATCTCGGTGAGCCTGATGAGCCAGAGGAGGGAGAGAACCTCTTTAATTCACAGATGTGGGTGGAAGGAACTCTATTGCACTTCATCATTGATATCGATAGCCATAAGAACCTCATCTCAGCATAGGTCATTAAGAATATATCCTTGCCAACAACACCATACCCACAACCCTACACCATTGGATGGATCTACCAAGGAAGCGATATTCGCGTCATCCAATAGTGTCGCATGTAGTATGAAATAAATACATTCAAAGATAAGGTATTGTGTGATGTTTATCCCCTTGAAGTTTTTGATTTTCTTTTGGGAAAACCTTATTTATGTAAATTGTATGTTGTATATGATTCTATGCCTCACAGTGTTATTATTACTTTGAACATGAAATTGTATAGGATACCAAAGGTAGTCCCACTTAGTTTTATTTACTTGATCTCTTACAAGAAATGCATGAAGACCATTTCTCATAATGGGAAGTTTTTCTTCTTTGTGATTCACTCTCAAAGTGAGAAAAATGTTTCAGCCACATCCATGGCCTCCATAGATGACCTCACCATGCAGCAGAAGCAAGTGGATAAGGTCGTAGAAGATTACAAAGACATATTCTCATCACCTACTAGGGTACCTATGCACTGTCAGGTCAATCATTCCATCGATCAAACCCCTCGTTTACTACTACCCAATGGGATAGTCTATACCTCTCTTCGTTAGAAACTGAGAAGATCGAGAATCAAATCCAAGAAATTCTTCACAAGGGGAACATCTGACCAACTCATCACCTTCTGGAATACCAATCGTGTTGGTGTAGAAGAAAGATGAAACCTGGTGACTCTGCATTGATTATAGGGCCCTAAACAAAATCAAATTTAGGAACCAATACATGATTCCTCGAATCGATGATCTCCTTGATCAACTCAAAGGGGGAAAATAATTCAATAAGATTGATCTAAAGTATGGTTACCATCAGGTCCCAATAGAGAAGATAGATGTATGGGAGACATCCTTCAAGTCAAAAGAACATCTTTTTGAATGGTTGGTCATTCCCTTTGGTTTGAGAAATTCCCCAACAACTTTCATGAGAATGATGGATGATATATCGCGGCCTTTAAATAAATCTTTTGTAGTGGTGTATCTGGATGACATCCTCATCTACAAAAAGACTTTGGAGGAACAATTACAACATATTCAACAAGTTCTTCACACTTTGTGGCAACACAGGTTATATGCCAACTTGGAAAAATGTTCCCTTCGCATGGATAGGGTCCAGTACCTAGGATACATTTTTGATGCACATGGTTTGCATGTGGATCCAACCAAGATCCAAGTCATCCATGACTGGACAACCCCAACCACACTCACTGAACTTCGAAGCTTCTTAGGCCTTTCCAATTTCTATCATAGGTTTGTGTTCGGATACTCCCATATTGCATGGGCCCTCATCCAAGTAACTAGGGATGGTCGTAAGGCCAAAATTGTGTGGGGTCTATCCCAGTAGAAATCACTTGATCATCTGAAGTAATGCACTTTCTCATCCCTAGTGATTTCATTAACTGACCTGCAAAAACCCTTTGAGATTGAGGTAGACACTTCAAACTATGTTGTGGGCATAATCCTCACTTAGCACGACCACCCCATGGCCTATCAAAGTGAGACACTATCATATGTAGTTTTTAAGTACCCTACTTACGATAAATAAATGTACTCCATTATGAAATATTATCGCTCGTGGAGGAATTACATTCTTGGGAAGTGTTGGCTTACTGAGAGGGAGGGTGAATCATTAATAGATAAATTTAATACTTTTTAAACATAAAATGAAAGTGTTATATCAATGTAGCATTATCATCCAATAGTTACAGAGTAAATAAATAATGAACAAATGAGAAATCATACATATACACAGTACACCAATGTTTTTATGTGGAAACCGAGAGCATAAGGAAACCATGGAATGATTTTTCTTATATGTCTTTAATAATTACATTCATTGGAAGCACCAACTTCCTTTATTTTCCAACTGCATTTGGAAGGAATATCCAACCCCATAGTTTCTCAAGCTACAACCTGAGGGAAGATCCAAATCCCCAATTCTTTGGCTACATCCAGAAGGAGGATACAACCCCCTATGTTTTCCCGATACAACCAAAAGGTGGCTACAACCACCTGTCCTTGCCCCGTCTAACCGCCATGACGTATAAGTAGAATGATGGAACCACTATAACACTATCACTATGAGATATATTGTTGTAAACCTGTACCAATCAACCTGTACCATAAACAAGTGCATCAACCATGCACCAACCTATACAGAACAACTTGTAATAAACCTATACCACAAACAAGTGCATTAACCATGCACCAACCTGTACCAAACAACCTATAATCAACCTGTACCATAAACAAGTGCAACAACTATGCACCAACCTATACCAAACAAGCTATAATCAACCTATACCATAAATATTATCAACCAAATCATATATACTCACCAACATCAATCACTAAGACAAATCTCAACCATATGCACAATATCACTAAGATGTGCAACATCATCAATTATACACCTCGTGTATGTGCCAACTCATTAACTACTTGTCTCAACCATGTACCCAACATGTACCTCAACCAAAATGCCTCATCAATTTCATCATCCAAATATGATTTGTAACTCTGTAACAGACCTGGTGTATATAATCACATACCTACAAGCCTTCCTTAAATTTAACAACAAGAGACTAGCATTTTCATCAAACTTTACTTTAGTCTCACATGACTAATTTTGGCTTAGTCAAAAACCCTAACTTGCAATAATCATAACTATGTACCTGTAATGAATAAAGATATGAAAGTTGTACACAATGTTCTTCAATGTCTTTTATGGAATTCCTCCAGATTTCACTACTTGGAACCTCTCAAAAAAGGACTGATAGAAAAAATGGCATACCTTGTTGAATTATGGATTATTCTAGAGAGAAAACTTGTAGAGAGTTCCCCACGCAGAATATTTGTTGTATGGATATCAAAATTGTACATAGAATACTAAATACTGTAGCATAACCAATACATTTTGTCTTACTAAATTTGGATATGTTATGAATACGTTATGATGTTTTTACCTGAAACACCTTAGAAAGCTTCATCAAAATAATTTATCCTCCCTTGAATTTCGACCTTCTTTACTTCACCTTCTCTTTGAAATTCGTCTTAGATATCTTTTGGTTACCTCAGTCACTTGTAGATATTTGATATGCTCAAGTGTGATTAAAATGAGAGAGCCTTGCCTCTTATTTATACTTTCATGTATCTTCCTCAAGGGGTTACCTTTTAACCATCTTAACCCACTTTCCTTATTTTAGGGTTAACCCACTTCTAACCACTTTTCCACTTAGTAATTTTTCCATTAAATTTATTATTTAAATAAAAAATTTTGTATCCACTTTGACTTATAGTACATTCATCACTTCACTTTATTATTTACCTTCTAAAATCTCTTAACCCACTTTCGTTATTTGAGGACTAATCCACTTCTAACCACTTGTCCACTTAGTAATTTCTCTATTAACTTTATTATTTAAATCATTTATTTTGTATCCTCTTTGAATTATAGTACACTCATCACTTTACTTTATTATTTAAATAATTTATTCTTTTCAAACACTTTGACTACTTTGACCTTTTGGGGCTTCTAGATGACACATGAGGGTTCTCCAACTTAACATGGCCATAACTCTCTAACCGTGAGGAGTTATGTGATGTTCCACATACCACCGGAAATGGCATGACATGTAATATCCATATAGAATAGTATTTCCTACAAATATATCAAAATGCATACCATTATCCATCAAACAAACTTGGTTCCATTATCCAAACCATTGTGCTACCAGAATTCGCTACCAGACTTTCTTCTAGGGTTGACATCAATGACAACCAACCCAATTAATCAACAATCTCCCCCTGTGGCATTGATGGAAACATGTTGATGCAATATTGAAGTCATGTCACTCATGCTCCCCCTGTGACCATTGCTCCCACTAGAACCATCCCTTTGTACTTTTCATCTGATAAATCTCTCCCCCTTTGTCATCAAAGGAAAAGGTATCTTTCCATCTGGGGTTTCTCCCCCTAAATGAAATATCCTTAGGGATACTCCCCCTGCATGAAGTCTTTTTGAAACTAATATCCCAACCTGAACTATCCTCTCTATGGTGCTTCCTCGTGTAAATTTAATACATATAAGATAAGTATTCAGAAACATTCATCTTGGAGTAGAAATTACTCCGAGTCTCTGGCAAAGATACTCAAAGGCTTCCCGTGGAAGAGGTTTTGTAAAGATGTCTTCCACTTGTTATTTTGTGCCCACATATTCAACTATGATGTTCTTCTCTGCAACTTGTTCCTGTAGAAAGTGATACTTTATTGGAATCTGCTTCATCTTGTAGTGCATCACCGGGTTCTTTGAGATACTAATGATGCTTGTATTATCAAAATATATTGGAATGGGCTCATCATAATAAACCTATATATCTGTCAAAGTTTTTTTCATCCATAGAACCTGAGTACAACATATTGCTACTGCAATATACTCTGCTTCGACTGTAGATAAATACATTGATGATTGTTTCTTTATTATCCAAGATACTAAACATTCACCCAAGTAGAATTCTACTCCATTGGTGCTTCGTCGGTCATCAATGTAACCTACCCAATCTGCATCTGTGTAGGAAATAAGTGATAGATCCTTTCCTTTTGGATACCATAATCCAAACTCTTATGTTCCTTTGATATATATGAAAATCCTCTTCACTGCTAATACATGTGATTCCTTTGATGCTCATTGAAATCATGCCACCTATCCAACTGCCTGCATTACATCTATTATGAATGTTGTCACATGTAGTAAGCTACCAATCATTGACCTATATTTCCTTTGGTCTGTCGACCTTGAATCATCATCTTTGCTCAACTTACAACTAGTTTGCATAGGAGTGGTAACTGGTTTTCAATCTTCCATTTTGAACCTCTTTAACATTTCTCTAATATACTTAGTTTGAGAAATAAAAATTCCTCGGTTTCTATGACATATCTGAAGATCCAGAAAGAAGGTTAGTTCTCTAGAGTAATGACATTTCAAATTCATTTTGCATATCCTTTCCAAATTTTTGGTTTAACCTTAATGTAGAGGTTGTTGTCTACACTTCCTTTTCTTGAACCCTTCTTCATCTTTTTCTTCTTCTTCATAAATATGTTCTACTGAATCATTTTCTTCTTCTTTTAATTCATGTCCACTTGTTTCATCAATCGTTACATTGATTCTTTCCACAATTTTTTTCAAACTCAGATTGTAACACTTGTATGCTTTCCTTGTACTTGAGTAATCAACAAGTACTCCTTTGTCCACACGAGAGTCAAACTTTCCCATTCTTCCATCTTCTCTTTTGATGTAGCATTTTCTTCCAACTACTCTGAAGTGTTTCACATTTGGTGGTATTCATTTAGATATCTCATAGGGAGTTATGTCATTGTTATTTCTAAGCATTAATCTATTTTGAATCTGAAATGTTGTATGCATTGCATGTGTCCAGAAAAATATGTCAATTTGGAATCCACTAGCATTGTTTGAACCATTTCTTGTGTAATTGTCATCCATTATGATAATGTTCCTTTGTCTCTGAACCAATCTATGAATCCATGATCTCATCCACTGTCATACATCAGTCCAAACCTACTAATTGTTCTTATGAATCCATCTCTTTCCATACTGTCCAAGAATCTACTGCACAACTATCCATAATTTTGACTCATTTATCACTATACTATCATGAATTCTTTACTACAACAACTGATTGTACTTCATCTAACTGACTGCTCTGGATCTGTCTACTCAAACATTGAAAGCTTCTCAAAGGATGGTTCTTTGTTCTATCACATCTACCGCATAGACTCCCCCTGTCTAATATCCATATTACCTGGGAGTCTCTAAGCTGAATGGCTCAGAACAATTCCTTCTTTGATGTGTATTCATCATCATCTTCATTGTTAGATTCATCATTTCTCTAAGCTCTGATTTCTTTCTTTCTATACATGGATTCATCTTTCACTATAATGCCCGAAAGTAGAATCTCTTGAACCTATTCCTTATTTACATGTCCTTATTTTCTTTCAATTATTTTCCAAACCTTTCTATATCTTACATTTTTCTTTTCCTCTGTAGAATTCTCTTCATCTTGTTTTATTGCCAATCTTGCGATCTCTGGGACTTGGTCTTTGTTCACCCGTTATTCTTGTTTTCTTATCCATACTTTCTTATATATGATATCAATGTTCTCTTTCATGGAAGTATCAATCATGCTTCTACAATCACTAGTTGTGTGTCCATAATTATGACATTTGTAACATTCAATATTACGTGGGGCCACATAAGCATTTATTTCTTGAACATTTATTTTATAATCCCCACAATTTGCAGCCTTATGTCCAAAATTAGTACAATAAAAACAATGACCATAAAATAAATTTGCATACCTGGGAGTGAGTGATTTTCTTTGTGGTGTAGGCCTTCTAAATTTCTACCTTGAATGATCATGATCATGATTGAAGCTTCTTTGTGTCTTGAACATGGATGGTCTTCTTAAAGATGTATCTTCAATAGTTTTCTTAGATTCTGGTTGACCATGATTCCTTCCTTTGAGTACTACTTCTTAACTCTTTCTATTTTCTTCATTCTTCTTTTCTAGCAACCTAGAGTGCTTCTTTTCATTCTCTATCACTGATGTGGATGTTTATGTCTCTTCAACTTTCTTTTTGAACTTGACGATTTTACTTCTCAATGTGACAACTTCTTCTTCAAGATTCTCAAACTCTTCTTCTTTCTTCATTATCTGAGACTTCATGACTTATTTTGTTCTTTTTGCTTCTTCAACCTAAATTTTTAATTTGATTATTTCTTCTTCAACTCCTTTCTCTTCTTGACCAAAATCTCCCTCGAGATGATTTAGATCATTAGTTATTTCCTTAAGATGATCTATCAATATCTTCTCTCTCATTTTTTCTTCTTCCTTCTTTGTTTCTATGTTGGATTCCAAATACTTCTTTTGATATTCAATATTTTATTCGATATTTCTAGATTCTTCTAGCTGAGTTCTTAATTTCTCGATGACATGTTGGGCTTCTTAAAAAATGTGAACACTCTCCTTTTGTTTCATCAAGTCTTTCTTGAGTGCCTTGTTTTCTTCTCTTAGTTCATCTAAAACACTAATACATTCTTTTTCATAATTGTCTTCCTTTTCAATTAGTTTTTCTGTCTCATTTCCTTCATGGCATTCTATTTCAAGATGTTAGTGTTTCTCACAATTAAAGAAAAACAACATACCTATGGTGATTATGTACTCTTCATATTTTGAATCTGTTTGAAATGGTGAACATAATTCTTCTTGACCTGTATCTGCATCTTCTTTGTCATTTTCGAAATCTACGATGGGTGAAGAATATATGCCATGTAAATTATCCCAAAGTTCTTTGGCCGATGAAAATTTACCAACCTTTTCTCTTTCTGGATTAGGTAATCCTTCCCATATGAAATCCATTACTATTTTGTTATTCTTCTTCAATTCCTTCTTGGATGTAGTCTTTGCCCATTTTGAACTATCATATCCTATAATAACTAATAGCCAAATACACTACCCTTGTTCCTGTAAAAATAATTTTGTCCTTCCACTCCATAACTCATACTTTAAATCATTTTGACCATTAAATAGTGGTACTCCATTCTCAAAATAATCCATGATCTCCTTCTAGTGGTTAAATTGTTTCCTGAAGGAACCTCGCTCTGATACCAATTGTTGAATTACTGAGAGGGGGGGGGTGAATTAGTAATAGATCAATTTAATCCTTTTTAACCATAAAATCCAAGTGTTATATCAATGTAGCATTATCATCCAAAAGTTGCAGAATAAATAAATAATGAACAAATGAACAATCATACACATACACAGTACACCAATGTTTTTATGTGGAAACCCAAAGAGGGAGAAAACCACCGAATGATTTTTATTATATGTATTTAAGAATTACATTCATCGGAAGCACCAACTTCATTTGTTTTTCAACTACAACTGGAAAGAGGATCCAACCCCCTAGTTTCTCAGGCTATAACCTGAGGGAATCTCCAACTCCCCAATTCTCTGGCTCCAACCATAAGGAGAATATAAATCCCTATGTTCTCTGGATATAACCTGAAGGTGGCTAAAACAACATGTCCTTTCCCTATCCAACTGCCCTAATGTATAAGTAGAATGATGGAACCACTATCACACTATCACTGTGAGATATATTGTTGTAAACATGTACCAATCAACCTGCACCAAACAACCTGTACCAATAACCTGAACCATGCATCAACTTGTACCTCAACCTATAATCAACATATACCATAAAAAATTTCATCAACCATGCACCAACCTGTACCAAACAACCTATAATCAAACTATACCATAAACAAGTGCATCAACCATGCACCATCATATACCAAACAACCTGTAATCAACATGTACCATATAAAAGTGCATCAACCATGCACCAACCTGTACCAAACAACCTGTAATCAATATTTACCATAAATATTATCAACCAAATCATATATACTCACAAATATCAATCACCAAGACAACTCTCAACCATATTCACAATATCACCAAGATGTGCAACATCATAAATTATACACCTCATGTATGTGCCAACTCTTCAACTATTTGTCTCAACCATGTACCTAACATGTACCTCAACCAAAATCCCTCATCATTTTCGTCATCCAAATATGATTTGTAACTCTATAATAGACCTAGTGTATATAATCACATACATGGAAACCTTCCTTAACTTTAACAACAAGAGTCTATCATTTTCATCAAACTTCACTTTAGTCTCGCATGACTAATTTTGGATTAGTCAAAAACCCTAACTTGCAATAATCATAACTATGTACTTGTAATGAATAAAGATCTGAAAATGGTACACAATGTTCTTTAGTTTATTTTATGCAATTCCTTTAGATTTCACTTCTTTGAACCTCTCAAAAAAGGAGTTATAGAAAAAATGGCATACCTTGTTGAATTCTAGCATATTCTAGAGAGAGAAATTCTAGAGACTGCCCCACATGGGATATTTGTTGTATGGATATCAAAATTGTACATAGAATACTACAGATTGTACTCTAACCAATAGATTTTTCCTTACTGAATTTGGATCTATTATGAATATGTTATGATGTTTTTACCCGAAACACCTTTGAAAGCATCACAAAAATAATTTATCTTCCCTTGAATTTCAGCCTTCTTTACTTCACCTTCCCTCTGAAATTCGGCTTAGATATCCTTTGTTTACCTCAATCACTTGTAGATATTCAATATGCTCAAGTGTGATTAAAATGAGAGAGCCTTACCTCTTATTTATACTTTCATGTAGCTTCCTCAAGGGGTTACCTTTTAACCATCTTAACCCACTTTCCTTATTTTAGGGTTAACCCACTTCTAACCACTTATCCACTTAGTAATTTATCCATTAACTTTATTATTTAAATAATTTATTATGTATCCACTTTGACTTATAGTACACTCATCGCTTGAATTTATTATTTACCTTCTAAAATCTCTTAAACCACTTTCCTTATTTTAGGGCTAACCCACTTCTAACCACTTGTCCACTTAGTAATTTCTCCATTAACTTTATTATTTAAATAATTTATTTTGTATCCTCTTTGATTTATAGTACACTCATCACTTCACTTTATTATTTAAATAATTTCTTCTTTCCAAAGACTTTGACTACTTTGATCTTTTGGGGCTTCTAGATGACACATGAGGGTTCTCCAACTTCACATGGACATAACTCTCTAACTGTGAGGAGTTATGTGACGTTCCACATAACACCGAAAATGAAATGACATGTAATATCCATATAGAATAGTCTTTCCTGGAAATATATCAAAAAGAAGGATACCATTATCCATCAAACAAACTTGGGTCCATTACCCAAACCATTGTGCTACTGGAATTCACTACCAAAATTTCTTCAAGGGTTGACATCAATGACAACCAACCCAATTAATCAAAAGGAAGGATACAGTCATCCACATTGATCATAAGTCACTGCATTTCATGCAGACACAAGGAAAATTATAGAATGATCTCCATTAGATGTGGTCCACATAGTTGTAGCAGTTCCACCTTAACATCATGTATAAAACATGAAGTACCAACCGAGTTGTTGATTGCCTCATCCGACCTCCATTCATAAAAATCACCACAATGCTATACTCTTCCAACCATGAGACCTCTGGATGCCCCCACCTCTATGAGATAGATCTTGACATAGCCAACACCTACTAGAGGTTGGGAACAAACACAACGGTCACTAATTTCCATCTTCACGATGGGTTGTTGTGCCATCTAGGCCATCTTTGTGTTCCATCAAGTGAGTGAGTGAATTTGATTTGGGAATCCCACTACATTTGGGTGGCAGGACACTTTGTCATGGAAAATACAATGGCGATGTTGTAATGAAAATTCTACTGGCTGAAACTTCGACATGATGTCAGAAAGTATATTTAGTCCTACACCGTAGACATTATTTCCAAGACAACCACTAATAAAAAAGGCATGTACACTCCTCTGCCTACTCCTGACAGGCTTTGGGAATCCATATCACTGGACTACATGTAAGGCCTTCTGTCCACCAAGCAAAGAACTGACAATGCTTTTTTGGTTCTTGATTGCTTTTCCAAGATGGCGATTATGTTCACCTACAAGAAGAGAATCACAATGGAGGTCATTGCCAAGCTCTTCTTTGAATGAGTGTGGGCACACTTTGGGACCCAAAAACCATTATCTTAGATTGGGACAATCGGTTCCTCAATACCTTCTAGTCGAGCCTCTGGTCATTGTTGGACACCAAGATCACCAAATCCACTTCCTTCCACTCCCAGAAGGATGGCCAAACCAAGTTTGTCAAGCAGATTATCATGCACATCATGTGCATGTACAATTCCAAGCACCCTCGCACATGGGATGAGATTCTTCCCTATGTTCAACACAACTATAATACAACCATACATATCTCAACCGGCCACAACCCCTTTTAGGTGGGGTTGGTATTCCAACCAATGGGTCCCATGGATATTTCACTACCCCTTGCAGCCACCTGGGAAGAATCATGGCATGCTCCAAATAAAGATGAAAAATCCACCTGATTCATTGAGTGGATCCAACACATCCACCAATAGGTTTCATATATTTTATAGAATTCTAATGCCAAGTAAAAGTGGCACCATGATCAACATTGGGTGCCACACCAGTTTCAGGTGGGAGACAAAGTTTGGTTGCACTTGAAGAAAGAAAACCTTACAGGGACTCATCAAACGATTTTCCACTTTGTTATGGACCTTACACCATCACCAAGGTTGTGAGTGACAATTCATTTGAGCTTAACATTCCCCCTTCCTTGGCTTGCACCCATTGTTCAATGTGGACCTCCTTCGACCTTATTTTTCACCATTATTGGACACCTCAGAGATAAAAGAACAATTGACACCAACAGAGCTCAACCCTCACTACATGGAACAGGAAACGAATGATTAGATCATGGAAAAACAAGTCAAGGGAGCTCTCCAGTAGAGGATCCAACTTTATTGGGTTGTCAAAGCAGGGAAACTCCTGCAGAAAAGCAAGTGGCTCACCTGGGGCCAAATTTAGCAGAAATTTCCTCATATAATGGGGGAAATCAATGAAATGGAGAATATTTCTTCATAAGGGAGGAGGATTGATCCAAGAGTATATCAGTGACCACCCACCTATTCCAACTGTCTCAAAACAGGTTTTTGGCAACTTACTATTTTTAGCAAATTTTCGAGTCCCAAACGTCTAGGGCCACTTTGAGGGCCTAAATGACGTTTTTTCACTAATTGAGCACCTCAATGATAATGTAAGTCCCAATTGATCCTATGAAATGAATTTCCTCTTCAAGAAATTTCCAACAAGCTACTGTGCACCCTAAACAAATATCGTATGCAAAAGTTACAACCCCAAGAAGTTGATGTACTAACTTACCCCAACAGGGCCCAGATGACTTTTGGCGCTTCATCTCCTAGGGTTAGGCTTTTGGATATCTAGATTTGTGGCATTCATGTTTACTATAAAAAGGCCTTCAGATCCCTATTTCACTCATCTTCTTGTGAATGAGCGTAACCGTCACATATCTTCCCAGAGATAAGATGCCACCATTCTAGCAAGCTTATTTTCAATCTGCATTTTACAGTTTCAACATATTTCTTATTTAATATAATTCAATTTTTATTATATCTCTATTATTATTCATCGTGCCTCTATGTTAATACTATAATTCTATGTTTTCATTTCATTCTTCTCATAAATATGGATCACCACCTGAGGATATTTGGTTTTCCAGTGTATGTGCATATTCCCAAAGATAAGAGATCAAAGTTGGATCCTTCAGGAAAGAAGGGTATATTTGTTAGATATAGTGACACATCGAAGGCATATAGAATCTAAATCCCTTCTTACATATAGATCGATATTATCAGTGATTTTACCTTAGATAAAGATGCATCCTTCTATATATTGAGCAACATCATACATATGAGATCCTTGATGAGGAGCCTTAAGCTCCTAGAGTTGTAGATACATATGAAGGTAATGATGTTGTGTCAGAAGAGCATGGTCGAGAGGAAGATGACATGGTATAACCACAAAGACCTACAGAAATGAGTACAAATAAAAGAAGACCAGCTTGGTCTCGTGAGATTATTTAGGATGACTAGAAGTATGGTGCTCCAGATGGATATTTCAGAGAAAGAAAGAAGCCTTGACCATATTCTAGTTACGTGGCATTGTTATGTGATATCATTGATGTTAAGCCTACCTATTATGAAGAGGCTGTAGATAAGAAAGTATGGAAGGATTCCATGATTGAATAACACCAATCCATCATTAAGAATGATGTTTGGGATGTGGTTCAGATACCAAAAGAGAAATCGGTTGTGAGTTCCAAATGGATCTATAAGATGAAACATTCAATATATGGAAGTATCAAGAAGTACAAGGCAAGATTAGTGGCTCGTGGGTTATCCAAAAATGAAGGAATATATTATGAGGAGACATTTTCTCTTGTGGCGAGATACACTTTGATTAGAGCTATAATTGTGATAGTTTCCATAATGAAATGTAAGGAACACTAGATGGACATGAAGAAAGCCTGTATGAATGGTTTAGTAGAAGAGGAAGTGTAAATAGAGAACCCACAAGTATTTGAGACACATGATAGATAGACACATGTGTGTATATTGAAGAAAACCTTGTATGGATCTAAACAAGCACCGAGGGCATGGTAGAATTGACATATTTCTGATGAGCTTGGGTTTTACCAAGAGTAAAGAAGATCCCAACCTTTGATACAAGGTTGAGGATAGTAGACTAGTGATATTGTTGTTATATGTGGATGGACTATTTCTAACAGGGAACGCGAAGCCCATCACTAAGTGAAAGAGAAAGAATGCATCATAATTTTAGATGAAAGACTTGGGTATCATGCATTATTTCTTGGGTCTAGAGGTGTGGAAACAATCAAACAAGATTTTCCTTAGATAAGGAAAATATGCGGTAGAAATCCTATAGAGATTAAAAATGATGGATTTTAAATCCATTCCCACACCGATGGTGATGAACCTAAATTTATTGAGTGATACTTCTTCAGAGACAGTTGGTGTCACCATGTACAAACAAATGATTGGTTCATTGATGTATTTGACGAATACTAGGCCAGATATATGATTTGCAGTAAAAACTTTGAGTCAGTATATGGATGAAACAAGATCTGTTCACTTGATTGCGGAAAAGTAAATGTTAATATACCTGAAGGGAATGATAGAATTTTGACTCTGATATGTTTTAGATCATAATATAAGACTACAAGGATATGATAATTTAGATTGGGTCAGTAGTGTCATAGATTGGAAGAGTACATCAAGATGCTACTTCAGTTTGGGGTCAGGTATGATTTCATGGATCTGTAGGAAGAAAACTAGTGTGGCACTCTGTGCAATCGAGGAAAAATATAGAGAAACATGTTCATCTAGTAGCAAAGTTGTGTGGCTTCAAAAGTTTCTTGTAGGGTTGTTTGATCTCGAGTTCGACATGACTTGTATTTTTTTTGAAAACTAGAGTTGTACAAATTCGTCTGAGAACCTAGTATTTCATGACAAGTCTAATCATGTCGATATCAAGTACCATTATCTCTGATATTTGGTGCAAAAGGGAGTTGTGAAGTTCTAGTATATTGGAACAAATGAGTGGATAACAAATGTGTTGACCAAGCCACTATCAAAGGTAAAGTTTGAGTACTTCAAGGACAAGTTTGGCATGGTCCAAAAGGAATTTCCTCGTAAGAGGGAGTGATGAGTCACATATGTGATCCTTGGGGAAGTATCTTATAGAGTGTGGAAGTAGTGGGTAGTCATTTGCAGGAACATTAGTTTCCCAAACTCCTTATGGATTGGCTAGTAGAGCAGTTTTGTGTGTGAATTGGCTCAAACTAAATAGTTTCATAGAATCCATTTGGATTGGGTAGTATCAAATTTTTGTGAGTGAAATGGATCAAAATTAATAGTTTCCCAGACTCCATAAGCATTGGGTAGTAGTGCAGTTCTATGTGTAAACTGGCTCAAACTAATAAATTGCCCAGACTCCATGTGGATTGGATAGTAGAAATTTGTTGTGTTAACTAGATAGTTTCTTAGATTTGAGTGAGATATATCAAGTCATGTAATGACATAAGGTCTGAAAGGACGTTGAGACCCATAAGTCCCAAGAGGATGACAAGGATGTTCCCACTAAAGAGATGCTACATTTGTTGATGAGGCTCCAATGTATGACTGTGACATGACAATCATAAGTCTATGTGTGACTATGATAGATCCAATGTATGGCTATGATGGTAATTGTGATGTATAGATTCATCAAATAGTCTTTGTGTTACTATGACGGAGCCTGTTTGGCTATGATGGTGATATTTGTGACATGATTTGTTTGATTAGGACATATCCTATTTGGTTGTGCTGATGCTACCTATAGATTGGTGTGATTATTTCTCATGCCATGTGAGATAGATGGATGTGATTGAGACCATTACATGAATACAATTGTGTTTAATACCTCCCTATATAAGAGGGAGTGTTTATGTTTTTGTAGCTGCGGGAGGTAATAATCTCCAGTATAGCCTTTGTACTTAGAGTAGAATGTTCCAAAAGCAAGAAAACCATTAAACATATGTGGAATACCCTAGAAGAGAATTCGACCCAAGAACTGTTAGAAAAACAGGACTGTGGAGCAATAAAATAAATAAAATGCAGAAATAAAACACAAAAGATACACAATACAAGAGAGACATAGATTTACATGGTTCACCCAGTGTGGGCTACGTTCACCATATAAATTGCCAGTTCCTTTCTTTATTATTATCCAGCAAAATGAAGGGATACAACCTACAACGAAACTCGTTGTAACTTCATCTTATTTCTCTCACAGTCTCCTCTCTCAAAATACAATACTTGCCAACCTACATAGCCACAATACATTTCCCTCATAAAAGGGGGTTGCCTTCTAGGGAAAAAAACCCTAACATAATCTCTATCATTAGATCTGCGACCTTATAATGAACGGTCTAGATTTACAATGAAATTACAATATACTTTTACAAGGCAATTTTTGCCTCAGGGGCTTCGCCCCCGAACCCCCATTGGGGGCCCACTTTCCCCCAAACCCCCCAGCCATGGGGATAGTCCCTCGGACCCCGCAGAGGGGGTACCCCCCCTCTGCACTCCCTCGTGTGGAAGAGTGTGCATACTTCTGGGGTGTAAATACTTCATGGGGTATAAACACAGTTGAAAGTAAAAGACCTTTAAATCAAGAAGATAATCAGGCTCCACAACCAACAATCTCCCACTTGGAGACTGATCTCAAAAACTCCACCACTGTTATATATGTTAGACTCTGAACCTTCTTGGACCTAGCAAATTTCTCATCTTCATCTTCATTCTTGAAGACCAACTGAAACTAAGCAAGAACTCAGTTTCTCCCTAGTTACTCCATTTGTTAACATGTCTACAGGATTCTGGCTAGTGTGTATCTTTTCCAGCTTCAATTTTCCATCTTCCAAGGTGGATCGTATGAAGTGGTACCTCAACTGTATATGCTTAGTCTTTGAATGGAAGGCTGAGTTCTTTGCAAGGTGAATGGAACTCCGACTGTCACAGTACAACCTGTTGTTCTCCTGCTTCTTTCCCAATTCCTCCATAAACATTTGTAACCAAATCATCTCTTTACTAGCCTCTATAGCAGCAACATACTCTACCTCTATTTTTGAAAGTGCAACAACCTTTTGTAGTTTCAAAATCCAACTTGCTGTTGTTCCACCTATAGTAAAAACATACCCTGTGGTGCTCCTCCTGCTGTCTTTATCACCTGCCATATTTGAATCAACATATCCTTGTAGAAAAGTGTCTGAACCTCCAAAACACAATGCATGTGTAGTATTACCTCTCAAATACCTGAGAATCCACTTTACTGCCTCCCAATGTTCTTTACCTGTATTGTTCATATACCTGCTCACAACTCCCACTGCATGTGCAATATCTGGTCTTGTGCAAACCATTGCATNCTCCTCATGTGTCTTGGGACACATTTCCTTAGTTAATTTGAAATGGTTGGCCAAAGGTGTACTAACTAGTTTTGCATTCTGTATTCTAAACCTCTCCAACACCTTCTCTGTGCACTCACCCTGAGACAATGTCAGTTTGCGATTTTTCCTGTCTCTTTTTATTCTCATACCAAGGATTTTCTTTGCAGCACCCAAATCCTTCATCACAAATGAATTGGCTAATTTCTTCTTGATCACATTTATATCCTGCATATTAGACCCTGGAACAAGCATTTCATCTACATACAATAGCAAGATAATATAGCTTCCATTTTCTAGCCTTTTAAAATAAACACAGTGATCAGAATGACATCTATTATAACCCTATTCTATCATAAACCTATCAAACTTCAGATACCACTGCCTTGGATCTTGCTTTAGGCCATATAAGCTCTTCTTCAACCTGCATACCAAATTCTCCTTCCCTTTGACCTCATACCCCTGTGGCTATTCCATATAAATCTCTTCCTCCAAATCCCCATGGAGAAAAGTTGTTTTTACATCTAACTGTTCAAGATGCAAATCTTCTACTACCACAAGACTTAAAATAGTCCTAATTGAATTCATTTTAACAAAAGGAGAAATTATTTCATCAAAATATATACCTTTCTTTTGTGCAAACCCCTTTACAACAAGTCTAGCCTTGTACCTCTTTTCTCCTCCATCTTCTTCCTTCAACTTGTAAACCCATTTATTCTACAATTCTCTTTTTCCTGTAGGCAACTGAACCAAGTCCCAATTCTGATTATTTTCTAAGGAATCCATTTCCTCTTTCATGCCTTGCTCCCACTTCTTTTTGGTGTCTACCTGCATTGCCTCTTCATAACATTCTCGTTCACCAGAATCAGTCAACAATAAATAATATAATGAAGGAGAGTATCATTCATGGGGTATACTTAACCTGGTAGATATTCTAACAACACTTGCAGGTGTTTGAGGTACCTGCTGCTCCTACTGTTGTACATTTTGATTTTCAGGTTCCTTTGGAATTTCTTTTTCAGTGATCTCATCAAGCACTATGTATTCTTGT